>CM061919.1:33682760-33938237 GCA_031002005.1 Vandiemenella viatica
ACAAACCGTTTGTCACAGACAAACAAACTATTTGCCATTTTAACGCTGCAACTGTGTAGTACAACTCTGGTTACAGTCTTGACATGGTAACTTTGATAGTTTTTCAGCTATACATAGGTTTTTTTTTTTTTTTTTTAAAAGTCATGTACCACCTTCATGATAAAATGAGAGTGTAGTTTTACTTAATAGAATAATTATCCCCGATACTACACTTTTATGCAGTAGTATGCCTTTTCGATATCTAGGGTGCAATAAACTATTACTAAGGCTGACATTTTTAAATGTTACAACGAGTTTACACTGATTTGGCACTTGGGCCTTTTTAAGCTCTTTTGACCTTTAAAAAAGTATGACGCGAACACACCAGAGTTGGGAACTTTTCAGGATTTGTTTGTTATGTACTAAGGAATGTGTGTCAAATTTCACCTGCCTGGTGTAGGAGCATCGAGCGACGGCGAGTTGCGGGTTTGGCGACTGGTTTGTTGGTGGAGGGGACGGGAAATCCCAGCGATCCATTCGGGGCCTCCAGTCTGCAGCTTGCGGCGCCGTGGACTTGTCAACCGCACACTACAGGTAGGTAGTATCAGTGCTGCACTCGTAATTCAAAACTAAATCTAAGAAAATATTAACTATTCGACATATGGTTCATCGTAGATTCAACACTGTCAACTGGATGTCAAGAAGTTAAAGTATTAGAAGAAATTAATGAAAAATTATACAATTTATCCTTCAGAGAATTACAGTAAATACAAAAAGGGTACCTAAAAATACCATAGCGCTCCAAAAAATGTGATAAGTGGCACAGGTATTTCCAGTGCTAATAAAAACACTCGAAAAATGCAATTTGCAGAAATGTCATTAATAAAAAGGTGAAAGATGTTAGATTTCGACATGCATTCGTTTTAGTTATAATAAAGCTGGGATCAAACTGGTCTACACAAGCAAAAAGTAAATACATTTTGACTTGCCTCCAATAGAACCTTTTTACAAAATGTATCTGATAGTTGTGAATATAAATTAGGTTTTTATGCCAGTCAGTGGGTAAGCGGGATGGGTGGCGAATAGTTTATCTTAAATATTGAAAGAAATCAAAGCAAAATATTGCGTATCGCCGCAGAACATAAAATTAACATCGAACTGAAGGATCGATTGCAATTAATAACAATAATAATGTTATGTTCAACTACGAATGTCCCAGCGCCGTGGAAATTAACATGCATTACGCGTATGCTGCTTGCATTTGTTTTTAGATGATATGTGAATAATAAGCTTCAAGTAATTACCTGGGGTGATGGATGACTGGAATTTTAGAATTATAGGCATGTGCGAGTATGAACATTGGCCACGCAGTAAGAATTACTGATCAGTGATCACAATTATAACGAGCAACTTCTTTCTGAAAGTGTTGATCCCTATGGTAACATCAGAATTAATTTGTTCCACGCCACTAGTCTCAAACAAATAAAGTTAACATAATATTGCATGGCAGCCAACTTTGTAAATCAAAAACGACGTACCTGTCGCCCTCAATAATCCCTGATTACAGCATTCAGTGAGTTGACAACGCCTCATATTTTTGAGACCACCTAGTAGATACGGCAACGTGGGTTGCGTCATCATGATCGCTGTGGCTTCCCGTCGACGCAACCAACTCCATCTGACCGTTCGCTGGCACATGCTTACACAAGGAAAGTCAGCGTCCTTGCCTTGCGTTGAGTCCGGCCTCGGCCGTAGGTGGTTTTAATTATGTAGAATCTGGAATACAAATGGTGCTCAAATAAATACTTGAAAGTTGCGTAATGATATATCGTTGCTGTGTGGCCTATTTGCTCAGAAATATTTTTTAAAAAGTGTTCCAGAAAACAGAATTGCAGCAGCTGGAATTAATTTAATTTAATTTAATTGAAACGGAGCACACGCTCCGGTGGCAATTTCACTACATACCCATCTTCCCCGTTCCCTTCACCCACCTACATTTACCCTCTACAAATATTAATTTTAAATTCTTTCAACGTTTTTGGTAAATTATTTTGGTAACTTATTCCAATCCCTGACACCCTTACCTAAAAAAGAGAACCTTTCGACACCCTTGTGCCTGGAATAGAGTGCCATCTTGTGGTCATGGTCATCCTTTCCCTTCCATGCTTTACTTTACATACCTACACCAAAATCTTTCCATGCCTCATCGCCAGTATACCCCTTGTGGTCATTACTGCTTTCCGTAGAGACCACGACATTACCTGTCGTAATATATTCTTCCAACGCATCACACAATTAATTCCTTTCTGGGTTGCGTCTTTAACATAGACTCATGCCAGAAAACAATAATTCTAGCGTGATAAGTACAAGGAGTATAAGTCACAATTTCAAAATTTCTTGCTATCAATTTCTTTTTACTATTAATTCATGTCTATCATCTGAATATATGTATTAACAGTACAAGTCAGTGTTGAGTAGTTTTTCCTAACAATTCAACATTGAACTTATTAGTATAAATCAAGTCGCATTTTATCCGGTCTGAAAAAGGAGTACAAGTCAAGTTAAACAATGATTAGCTTCGAGCCCGTCAAAAATGACGGTTTGAACGCAATATTCTAGCAGTTCATTTTTTTTTTTTTTTGCAGTTGGTTAATTATACGGAACTGATATTATAGAAAGCTAATGAACTTGATTTTGCAATGTTCTACATATTTCATTTGCCGTTTACATAGCCAGATAGTAGTAACTTCTACTGAATTAATGACGCCGGAAGTAAAGAACCAATGAAATTAAATCAGATTAGGAATCCCAAAAACTTTTGCTATCCATGTAATATCAGTTTTATTCCTGGTCCAGGCACAATGCAGCACGTTAAATATGAAAATACTTCCACATGCATTCATTAATATCTTTAGTAACATGGCGCTTATGAAAGCAGCTTAATTGGTATGTAAAAATCATTTCATAGTGAATTATGCTGTAACAAAATGTGTCAGTTGCGATTCTGGTAAACTTAACCACAACCTCCACTAATATTGCTTTCGGAAATCATAGCTTCTATTACCCTCATATGAATAATGATGGGTATATCACCTATGGTGGTAGTAGGAATTCATTCTGAAAAAGCTTGTAAGAAAAAGAATCATTTTTAATTATACCTTTCGTTATATGAATACTGGTTAGATTATCAGAGCACTTGTTTAGGATCTGACATAAATAAATGCATTTTACGTTAGATGACGGAGACTATAATTTCGAAAACGAATAACTGTTATTTACTTGACTGATACATGTCGCGATTACGTATGTACGATTCTCTGAATTTTTTATAAGCTTCATTGTTTCTTATCGTGGCCAATAAATTCTTAGTTTACCGTTTAACCTGGTGCTTACAACTGAGGCAGATAAAATAGGGTAAATAATGAAAACCATTCTCCTTACATTAATTTCTGCATCTGGTTGTCGTAGATAAATAAAAAGCAATATGTAAATTTAATCGAACGTGCTAATTGTAACTTTGTGACATATAATTGCCTGGCATTAATTTTTTTTCCCCCTGCTCTCAGTATTTCTAATATCACTGCTCACTGCTATTTGACGGCAATAATATCGTTGTTGAATTGCGAGTGTCACATCGTGTATATAGTAAATAGTCATATCTTTGATGATTTAAATCTGATAACAAAGTTATCTTAAATCTCATTTAATAGCTAACACATGTATTAAAAACTAAGGGTAAGGCTATCATATATAATGGTAGTAGGAATTTATTATGGAAAAGTTTATAAGGAGAAACGAATAAGTCATCCTTAATGATATCTTTAGTTATATGAATACGTTACTCTCCTTAGATTATCAGAGTTTTTTTTGTTAGGATTTTAAAATAAAAAAATGCATTTCACTTTAGATGACGGGGACTATAATTTTGAAAACGGATAACTGTTATTTATGTGACGCTTTATGTACGTAACTCCTAGTTTTTAATTAACTTCATTGCTTCTTATCTTCTGCCAAAAATATTCTTAGGTTATGGTTTAACCCATGGAGGAAGGAAATATATGGAGGAGAAGTGACGTTAAATTGGTGAAGCAGGCTCGCGCATGCGCAGTGGCGGCAGCAGCGATATTGCGCTTCCAAACAATTGCGATGTTCCCAGTATATCCCTAAAACTAAGCAAGATATCGAAAAATTTTATTCTTTATTTTCGATTTGTCTCGTCGTGTTACATAAGAATCGATCATTAAATTTGACTTTTGCGAAATTTTTCTTCTCCATTTCAAGTCAAGACACCTCACTTTTGATACAGTATTTCTCTAGAACTAGGTGACATATCGAAATTTTTTATTCTTTATTTTTCATTTGTCTCGTCTTTTTAAATAAGAATCCATCATCAAATTTGACTTTAACCAATTTTTTCTTCTGAATTTCAACCAAAACCATTTCACATTTGGGACAGAATATCTCGAAAACTAAGCAGGATATCAAAAAATTTTATTCTTCATTTTTTATTTGTCATATCGAGTTACATAATAATCCATCACCAGATATCGGCGTCATCTTTATCCTAGAGTCCCCTTGAGGTTTTTGTACATATTCCCCGTGTCTGTATGGAAGCGGCCATGCCCCCTCCACTCCGGCTATGCCCCCCCCCCCACTCCTCCACCGCCCTGCTTCACTTCAATGCGTGGTGAAGGTCTCTTGCGTCGTCTCCATATATTTCCTTCCTCCATGGTTTAACCTAGTCCTCACAACTGATACACATAAAATAGCGTAAATATTCAATCCCCTTCTCCTTACATGAATTTCTCCGTCAAACTGATACGGATAAAATAGCTTAAATATTGAATCTTCTTCTTCTTATATGAGTTTCTGCATCTAACTGTAGTAAATAAACAAAATGCAACACGAAGGAAGGAATACAATATGGTGGCTGTTGATTGGAGAGTGACGGCTGTCACGTGACCGTTCTGTAACCGATACGTGTAGCAGTTATAGACGACGCACGCAGACGCCACGTTAGCGTTTTATATAATAGGATAATGACTTATACTGCTTGTACTTATCACGATAGAATTATCCCGCCACACAACATTTAGAAATACATGTAAATTGGCACGCGGTAGCTATTAATACAAATCGGCGAAATGCTATTAACTTCATCTCATATATAATTTCAGTGAAGTTGTCTGTCCACTTACAATTCCAATTTTCTCTTTCCTTCCCCTCCCCATATTGGGTACGGCAAGTGTGGCCTTTCGGTTTGAATGGACGTCCATTCCTCCGAAATTCACATTAATACCTGACTCAGGCTCGTTAAATGCCACCTGAGACGTCCGAGCTTACGTTACCTTTATTCCAAGAGCGTATCCAGGATTAGAACTAGAGGGGGGCAACTCATATTGGTTTCGAGGATGTGGGGTGGTGGCTGAAATATAATGATTTCTTACAGAACGTAACTCAAACCTATTGAGGAAACTATTTTTATTATTGATTAATATAGTAATCCAACCACTTAATCTAAGGACCTATTATGTAGTTAATTAAGATCGTAACTCAGTTATAGTTTCTTACGTAGACATTAATCGTCTCGGATTCTTAGAAAATTTTTCAACAACTTTGTTTGTCAATATCTCACGGTGTACTTTCACGAAATTTCGATTCACACTCATCAGGCATTATCCAGTCTCTCTTTCCTCTCCCATGGTGCTCCTGAGCCAGTTCCTCACTCGCCGTAGCGTACTGAAGGCAACTTAATTTTTCTTCCAGGGGGAGGGGGGGGGGGAGCTGCAGCCTCCCCCTGTCCCTCGCTGGATACGCCCATGCTTTTTCATCACACAACTGCAGATGGGTTTTAGGTTCAAGACTGAAGTTTTCGGTTTCATTCTATTTGGAATTTTGTTCTCTACTCATTCGTACATGCTTTCTGTAATTCTGGTAATACTTTGATACCAAATATCGCGATATTTAAAAAAAAATGTAACCTTGCAATATTTACTAATTCACATTCCCATATCTTTCTAAGTTTTTGTCTTAAAGCTCAGAATGATTTGTAACGAGTGCACTCCTCTTGAAACAAACACTTAGTTCACTCGGATTATCTGATTCAGGTCTAAAGGTGGAAATACACGATCGATCCATTTGGATGTCATACCTATGGATGACATCCATGCGGATGGCATCCAAAAGCGTAGCACATACACCATCATTCCATCACTCCAGTCAGCCACGACAATGAAAAACTAGGCAAAGCAAACAACAAAAGGTTATCAATTTGCTATACAACAATCTACTGCGTCGTTTCTGCGATAATCATGGCTGCAGATTCCTAGATCTTCGTGCTGGGGTCGAGTCGTGTAGGGTTCCCTTGGGTAGATCAGGTGTGCACTACACACGTGAATCGGCTACACGGGTGGCAGGGGCCGTGTGGAGTGCATGGGGGGATTTTTTAGGCTGTGGGAGGAAGACCCGAAACTGGGATTACAGTTACGGGCAGCCCAATTAAATTCGGCACCATATGTTAGGAGTAGCGTAAACCGATCTCGACCGTTAAAAGTACTCGTTATTAACTGTAGAAGTGTTTGTAATAAGCAGCCTGAGCTTGAAAGCATTATTAGTAGCACAGAAGCTGATATTGTATTAGGTACTGAAAGCTGGTTAAAACCGGATATAAGTTCAGCAGAAATTTTTAACAATAGCATGAATGTTTTCCGTAAGGATAGGTTACATTCAAACGGAGGTGGTGTATTTATAGCTGTTCGTAAACACCTGTCGTGTAACGAAATAAATATTGATACAGTCTGTGAAATCCTATGGATTAGACTAAAAATAGCTAGGACAAAACTTGTAATAGGGTCTTTCTATCGTCCACCATCTGCAGATGTAGGTGTTGCTGAGGCCTTAAGAGATAACGTAAGTAATATAGCTCTTCAATTTCCGGATCATGGAATAATACTAGGAGGTGACTTCAACTTTCAGTATATAGACTGCACTAATTACGCCCACGTTACTGGTGGCAGGGATAAAATATCCTGTGAGATTATTCTTGACCTTTTCTCAGATCTTAATCTTGAGCAGCTCGTCACTGAACCTACGCGGTGCCGCAACGATAACGAAAACATTCTAGATATTCTCGTTACAAATAGGTCTAAATTATTCACGGACGTTTCTACCACCACGGGAATAAGTGATCATAAAGCTGTAATTGCTACAGTAAAATTAACAGCCGCACGCAAAAAGAAAAAAAGGAAGGGTCGTTTACACGTTCGAAAAGGCCCCAAAGGAGAGTTTAAGAACGTTTTTAAGGGATAATTACAATACCTTTATAGAAGGAAGAGGTTTGGTTGAAGATATGTGGCTTCGATTCATAAATATTGTCGGGGAAGGTATGGACTTACATATACCAGAAAGGACAATCAGGGATGGGAAGGATTCGAGTTGGGTATAGCGATCGCCGAGGGCGAGGTGGTGGGCAGACAGCTGGTAGCGGCGTTAAAAGCTGCGAAACTGCGCAATGTACCAGTCCAAGGCCACACCCGCATCGCTCCGAGAGGAGGCGCCGTGCATGCCACAAGCCCGGACAAGGTCATCACGACCGCGCCACTATCGCGCTGTGCCGTACAGTGTACGACCGGCCCGGACCTTGGATCGGACCACCTTCCAGTCATTTCACGCTTGGCGCTGATGCCTGCAGTGGCGCAGGCTGCGGCCACCGCCCGCCCAACAATAAGCAAGTGGCTGTAAATGGCGTATTACACTCAACGCAGACAAAACACAAACCATAATATTTAAAAAACAGCGCCTGCCGGAGCGTAAACTCCGTGAGCAACGCTTATACGTCTGCGGCAGACCAGTAGAATTTAAACGCACAGCCAAGTACCTCGGCATTACACTAGACACTAAACTGAAATACATAGACCAATATGACAAGATTATCAACGAGACGAAAAGACGCCTCTCTACACTACGCCTGCTCCGCGGACTCCGGACCGGCTGCAACTATAACACTCTCATGACTCTATATAAAACACTGATACGCCCATACATTACCTATGGCCACCCCATCCTACTCCAACCCCCAATAACGAGACAAAAACAGCTCGACATCCTTGAAAGACGGGCGATTAGGACTGCATACAGACACACTCCCATGTCCCTCAATAACAACGCAACCTACGACCTAGGCGGGATCACTCCGCTGTTCGAGCATGCCACGGAGCTTGGCCGCCGCTACATGCTCCGGGCAGTGCGTCGGCCGGCTTTCAGACCCCTACTGGACGAACTGCAGTGACAGCTGACGCCCCCCCCCCCCACCCCTTACCTACAACTTTACTCCGGCTGCACTACACTACAACATAAACAGCCGCGAACAATCACCTCCGCCAGTTCCGAGTTAGACAGCGAGCAGTGCGGATGTCTAGTAAGGAAAGAGCGTGCCGCAATGCCGCGCCAGGCGGGCCGAGTGCCCCACCGCACTCGGCTTTGCCGGCGGCTGACGCGGCAACCAAGATGACCCAGCAAGGAAACACGGACTTGAATATGGACACGGAATGGACGGCAGGAAACACGTTGTTGACAACCCAGCAGGCCTACGGACAAGAAGAAGCGACATCAGAGTACGACAGTGAAAGTGAGTCTGATGTTACAATGACAGAAGACGGAAGCGGATACGACACCATAACAACAAGACCCGGCAACTGTGTAACGGCTGATGAAACGGAATTCAGAGAGGTGGGAGGCAAAAGGAAAATAAGCAGCAAAATGATGAGGAAGGCCAAGCTAGCACGAGCAACCAAGGAAATAACTACAAGTAATAAATATGCACCACTCGAACAGCACGACGAAGAAATCAGTGCAAGTAAAGATGAGCCAGCTCCGAGCGCAACGGCACCAACGCCTGAAAGTAAAGAAATCCTCCCTCCAATCGTAATAGAAGTCGTACAAGACTATATCCGGATGAACCAAGTAATCAAGGAAAACCTGACAGGCAACCTCAAAGTTGTTTACAGGGGAGATAGCCTCAAATACCATGCTGAAAACACCAGAGACTATACCTTTATAAACAAATTCTTTAAGGAAAACCATATACCTTACTACACATACCAACTACCAAAGGACCGACCATTGAAAGTAGTGGTCAAAGGCCTGCCACCAACAGTAGACATAGCAGACCTAGAAGAAGAACTACGACAAAAAGGATACCCCATTCAAGGAATACATCAATTTAAGAAGAAACAAGTGGCCACTAAAGAGCTTATACCACTGGCTGTATATCAAATAACTCTGACACCAGGACCGGAGGCAGAGAAGATATATAACGAACGAACGATCCTTTACACTAGAGTGACCGTGGAGAGATACAGGCATCAAGAAGGACCACCTCAATGCATAAGATGCCAAAGAATAGGGCACACTGCAAATTATTGCCATCTACCATACCGGTGAGTAAAGTGCGCCCAACACCACCCCACCAAACAATGCAATTTACCTGAACAAACAAGAGCCAAGTGCGCGAACTGCCAAGGAGCTCATGCTGCCTCTTGGAAAGGATACCCCATATACCAGGCGGCCATACGACCACCAAGAACAAATAATTCAAGGGAAGAAAGAAAACAGAAAACACAGGAAGACGAGAATACCACGCAGATGGACATCAGAGGTAGGACGCAGCAGCTAAAACCACCAGCCAACAACAATCAGCATACATACGCGGATGCTGTGGAAGGAAGAAATAGAAAGGAGAGAGCACAGACCACACGACGACGAGAAGAAGATCGACGGATGGCGAGTGACGCACAAGAAGGAATGGACGAGACCACAGACAGTATAAAAGATGTATTCAACGTAATAAAGACAACAATGAAAAACCTGAAGAACGCGAAAACAAAATGGGAGAAGGTAATAGTAGTGGTCGAAGCGATAATGACCCTTCTGGCATAATGGAACGCACAAGGATAGGAAAACTACAAGACATCAAAATAGGAATATGGAACGCGAACGGACTAAGAAACAAAAAAGAAGAACTACAAGTTTTTATACACGAGAACCACCTAGACATAATGATGATAAATGAGACACATTTGAAGACAAAGGACACATTGAAGACAAAGGACACATTCAAGATGCCAGGAATGAACACATATCGAACAGACAGACCAAGAGCAAGGGGAGGAGGAACGGCCATTCTGGTCCGACACTCCATCGCTCACCAACTAATTCAAATGCCTCCTATGATGGAAATTGAAGCAACGTCCATCAAAATACATACAAGAGAAGGACATGTAGTACTGGTGGCAGCCTACCTAGCCTCAAGCCGTGCCATAGTGGAACAAGATTTCGATGCCATCCTCTCGCTGGGGGAGAGAATTATAATAGGAGGGGATTTTAACGCAAAACATGAGACATGGAATTCAAGAATAAACAACGCCAAAGGAGAAAGACTATTAGCTCTCACAGAGGAAAGAAACATAGAGGTGATAGGCCCCACAGAGCCCACGCATATCCCATTCAACCACAGCCACTATCCTGACGTACTAGATATCGTAATCGTCAAAAATATTAATCAAGAGATACAATTAACAACAGTAAACGACCTAACATCAGACCACCAGCCAGTATTAATGCAGCTGAGAAATTGGATAACAACCAACATGGCAGTAAAGAAGACTACAGAAATAAACTGGAACTACTACCAACGCCTAGTACACAACAAAATCAGAACAAACTATTCGGTCACATCACCCGAAAGGGTAGATGCAGCAGTACAACACTTGGGATATGTCATACAAGAGGCAGCATCTAAAGCGGCAATAGTCACCATAGTTGAAGAAAGAAACAGAGAAGAACTACCACCCCTGCTGGAGGAGCTAAGATACCTTAAGAACCAGCAAAGGAAACGATGGCAGAGATTCAGAGACCCTAAGGACCGAAGAGAATACCAACAGTTAGCCCGGGAACTAAAGACAAGACTTCTTGAAAACAAAATAGAGAGGTGGGAAAACAAAATGGCAGACCTTCTCCTACAAAACAGAGATTCATGGAAACTTATAAGACCACTAAAAACACCACGGACAGCAAAAAGGCCGATAACAGGACCAACAGGAATGGTGTTCGAACCACTCGCAAAGGCGGAAATTCTGGCCGAGACCTTTGCAGCACAGTATACACTGCCAACAAGGGAGAAGGAAACAAGAGAAGAGGAGGAAACCAGGAGACTAGCAAGCACCATCCGAACTGAAACTGTTAACACAAACCCGGAGTTAGCTACACCAAAGGAAGTCCAACAGATAATAAAGAGATTGGCCAACAACAAAGCAACAGGCCCAGACAATATCAGCAACGTGCAACTAAAGCATCTACCAATGAAAGGAATGGTACTACTAACAAGGATAATAAATTCAGCAATGTGTACTGGATACTACCCCCAACAATGGAAGATAGCTTGAGTGGTAGCCATACCAAAACCCGAACTGAAACTGTTAACACAAACCCGGAGTTAGCTACACCAAAGGAAGTCCAACAGATAATAAAGAGATTGGCCAACAACAAAGCAACAGGCCCAGACAATATCAGCAACGTGCAACTAAAGCATCTACCAATGAAAGGAATGGTACTACTAACAAGGATAATAAATTCAGCAATGTGTACTGGATACTACCCCCAACAATGGAAGATAGCTCGAGTGGTAGCCATACCAAAACCCGGTAAAGACCACACAAGGCCGGAAAACTTCCGACCCATCAACTTACTCAGTTCAGTAGCTAAAGTGACGGAATGAGTAATACTCAAAAGAATTACAACTAATTTACAGATTAATAAAACAATCAGGAAAGAACAGCACGGTTTTCAGCCAGGGGCATCAACTACAACGCAACTTCTAAACTAGTGGAAGATACAGTGAGAGCCTTTTAATAAAGGGAAATCTGTGGCAGCAGCCTTCCTGGATGTCGAAAAGGCATATGATTAAAACATGGAAGGACAACTTACTAGTCAAAATCGACACCAAAACAAAAATACCACGTTGTTACACAAAGTTAATTGGAAACGCCTTAACGCAAAGGAAATTCTACGTGATAGAGGACGGACAACAATCATCCCAACAAATCATGGAAGAAGGAATACCTCAAGGCTCCGTCTTATCACCAACTTTATTTAATATATATGTTAACGATATACTAGTCCCAGACAACATCTACATAGCACAGTTTGCCGATGATATAGTGATATATACCATTGGACACAGGCACGAAACAAACATTCAAAGATTACAAAAGAGAATAAATATGCTGCTACAATGGTGTACCAAAAACAAAATAACTATAAATCCGGGAAAATGTGCGACAATTTATTTTACGAAAAAGAAACCAGACTTCGATCATCTACCTGGAATAACTATAGCTGGACAGAAAATTCCATGGAGAACAACACACAGATACCTAGGAATAGTATTAGATCAGAAACTATTGTTCCAGCACCATATAAGGGAGCGATTCCAAAAAGGACTGGCTGTAATACTAAACCTATATCCGTCCTCCGAAGTAAGGAGATGACGGTAGAAACAAAAACACAAGTGTATAAAATGGCCATAAGGCCATTTATATTATACGGATGCCAAATATGGGGTATAGCGGCAAAATCAAACATAGGAATACTGCAAAGATTGCAAAACAGATGTCTACGAATGATACTCGGAGCAAGAATAAGCACACCAACTCAACAACTTTATGACGCAACAGGGATATCTACAATCAAAGACGAAATATACAACCAGAGCCTACGCCTATACAACAAATTGGACAAAAATAGGAATACCAACGACGAAAGGCTCCAAGAACTAGGCAAAGAAACAAAACAACCATGGCATAAGTACAAATTCCCACGAAGTATCGTCGAGTAACGGAACAAGTAAATAAATAAAACGAACCCAACGGGGTTTCCAGTAAGGTCACACCACCGGTGTGACCAAAGCAGGTTTGTCCCAAAAGCGATAAATAAACGGTGCCCCAAAAACATCCTAACGTAACGAACCAGTAGAACTGCACACTGCAGTGGAACTGTAGCAAAACGACCGTTGAGGCCGGTGAAAAAAAAAAAAAAAAAAAAATCACCTCCGCCGATCCAAGCGGGCCGCAAAGCGGACCGTGCGGCACGACGGAGGACATCACTTTAGCATTCATAACAACAGAGACGGAGAGCTACTGCCGGGGTAACGGGTTTCTGCTAGGTGGGCCAGCACCACAAAGAGACAATTATATGTGCCAATGTGCACAATCACCAACATTAGAGCCTAAATTAGTATCCCACCTGCTCTGAAATGACGATTAAAAAAAAAAAAAAACGCACAGTGCGATCTTACCAAATAACATTGACATATGGACAAAGACAAACAATTTTGACAACTCTATTATGGTGGCAGTCTTCCTCTTCTCTATCCCCCCCCCTCCCATCCATCACATATCATCGCTAATTCCATCCCATCCTGTCCCAAAACCCGAGATGCGTGAGATGCCTCCTTCTGTCGGGGGGGGGGGGGGTAGGGCTGGTTGGTGATGCCATGGATGAATGCCGGTGAACCCTGGAGCCCGGATTCCGACCTCCTGAGCCCGCTGGTTATATTAATTATTGCTAGCGAATTAAAAGGAAAACAAATTAAGCAAAAGGACGGAGGGGCAGGGAATGCCCAAAGCGTCCAGTGTCGCCACGGCCCGCCGTGGCGACACCAACTTCCAGTCGACGATGACGATCAGGGATGGAAAGGATGCCCTGTGGCATACACGTGAAGTTAAAAGGTTACTTAAAAAGCAAAGGAAGATACATACACGCTCAAGAAGACGATGTATAGAAGTGATTTAGAAAAGTTAGCTGAGACAAGAGGACAGGTCTAGAATGCGATGCGCGAGTCCTTTAATTACTTTCGTTGCAACTCACTTTCCAAGAGCCTAATTGAAAAACCAAAGAAATTTTGGTCGTATGTAAAAAAAATAAGTGGTTGTGACAACAATATGCCAGTTCTACTACAAGACGGTCGGGAAGTTGATGACAGCCGCGACAAGGCTACCGTATTAAGTCCCGAATTTAAAAATTCCTTCACTGACGAAAATATGGAAAACATTGCCTTTTTTCCACGGCGTGAAGAATTTGAGATGGATCCAGTACAAATTGATAGTGTAGGTATCATAGAGCTCCTGAAGTGGGTGAAAGCGCCGGGTCCCGATGGTATACCAGTAAGAGTATTTTCGGAATACGCGGAAGAAATAGAACCATCTCTGTCAGATATATTTCGTAAATCTTTAGAAGAAAGAAAAGTACCTTCTGACTGGAAAATAGCGCAGGTGATTCCCGTTTTCAAGAAAGGAGATCGGAGAGATCCTAGGAATTATCGACCCATATCTCTAACATCTGTTTGCAGTAGAATTCTGGAGCATGTCATATGCTCTAACGTTATGAAGTTTTTTTTAGATGAAAACGAGTTACTTACAGTTAACCAACACGGATTTCGGAAGAACCGATCGTGTGAAACGCAACTGGCTCTATTTTCGCATAATGTAATGAAAGTTATTGATGCACGATCACAAGTTGATGCTATTTTCTTGGATTTCCAGAAAGCTTTTGACGCTTTACCACACAACCGACTTTTAGCTAGCAGAGGGAGCAGTTTACTGCCAACGCCGAAGGCGTTGGCTGAACTAGAGGAGGGGTGCCTGTCGCTCAATTTGCGACATTTTCCCCTTCAGTTGCTAGTTGAGGATGTGATGTTCTTCTCGGTTTATGGTTTTTGACGTTTTCCCGAGCTCCGTCGGGTGGTGGTTGCATTGCGGCGGTAATGACTGCTTGCGCAGTTGCTACCGCGACCATTTCGGGGATCTTGTTTATGGCGTCTGTTACTGCTTGCGCCAGCTGGCGCAACGCAGCAGCAGACGTGTCTGCGGCGGGAGGCGCAGCAGGCGCAGCAGGCGCGAGCGGCCTGCGCGACCCTCTCGCCTTGGAGTCTGCCGGCCGACTGAAGCCGGCCGGTGGTGGCGTCAGCGTCATCTGTTGTAGCATGGCTACTGTGATTTTGGCAGTACCAGGGTCGAACCCATCTACTGCTATCGGTGTCTGGTTTTTTGAACTTGGCTTTTTGTGATAGTCATGAAGTTGTAGTGAAGTCTAGTTAGTGGGCGTTCTTGGTATGAGGACGGTGATGAGCTGCGTGAGCAGCGTCACCACCACCTTCAGTTGATCACCGGGTCCGGTGCGGCAGGCGTGGCAGGTCCCCGCTAGCCGTCCTTCATGCTGGCCGGCTGGCGTCAGCGTCAGCGTCATCTAATGTAGCGTAGCTACGTTGTTGTTGACAGCTCCAGGATGGTTCCTTCTGCTCTTGTCGCTGGTAGGGTTTTTGACATGGCTTTTTGCAGTAGTCATGTTTTGTGTCATTTTCTGGTTTGGGCAAGCCCATCTGTCCTTCTTAAGCCGGGATTCCTAGTTAACTATTTAAATCTGATTCTAAGTTATCCTAAATCTATTTGTTTTTTGTTCTAAGCCTAGTGGGGGGTTATGTACATAGGAATATTTACAGGGGGACCTAATTTAATTGATTTTAATCCTAACTAATCTAATGGAGGATGACATCTGTTATTAATGACCTACTTATTCTATTGGTGGTGTATGGTATAAACATGGGGACCTACTCATAACTGGTGAGGGCCTATTTACAGTAATGGAGGACTTGGGGATTTGGTGGTGGGGTCTAGTAAATATGATATTGCCTCGTCAATGTTAGTTTTGGTCTCTTTATGTCTCTCATCTCTTCTGATTCATCACCTATTTCGGAGATTAAGTCGTATTGTGAAATAGAGCATTTGTGGAAAAAGATTTCAGACTTGGTTTTGATTGTGTCAGCCAGGGTTGGAAAACAGAGAGCCCTTCTGATTTCCCTGTTATTCAGATATCTAGGTGCGTCTGAGATTATTCGCAGCGCTCTGTTTTCCAGTGCTTGCAACTTTTTAACATGACAGTCGGCCGCCATGCTCCATATTTCTGACCCATATAGGAAGGTGGGCTGGATTATCGCACGGTAAAGGAGGAGTTTTGTCGCCGTGGATAGACCGTCGCCTCTTAGTAAGGGGTAGAGGCCGGCTAGTTTTGCTCGCGATTTGTTCTTCACGTCAGCTATGTGCTTACTCCACGTGAGTCTTTTGTCTAGTCGCAGTCCCAAGTACTTCACTTGATCGACCCAGTTTAGTTCTAGTTCTTTTATGTGTAGCTTGATGTCGGGAATTTTGATTTTTGTTGAGAATATAATTGGTTGGCATTTGGATTCGTTAATTTTGATACGCCATAAGTTGCACCACTGGGTTAGTTTTTCTAAGTGCCTTTGCACTTTCCCTATGGCGTACTTCAGGTTTCTGTTGCTTGCATATATGTTGGTGTCGTCAGCGTAAAAGGAAATTTTGCTTTCTGTTGTCTGTGGACTATCGTTTGCATATATGGTGAACAGTGGTGGTGCAATTCTGCTCCCTTGTGGGACTCCAGCTTCTATTTCTTTTAGTGAGCTATTTTCCTGTTCATGGCACACGAAAAATTTTCTGTTGGTTAGATAGGAATGCAGTAGATGTATCATATTGTCTGGCATGTTAAGCTGATGAAGTTTGTAGAGTAGGCCCTCGTGCCAAACTCTGTCGAAAGCTTTCTCTATGTCAATAAGTATCGCAACAGTACCACTTCCTGCCTGCTTTTCTTTGCAGATATGCTCCACAAGCCTTGCACATTGCTGTACAGTACTGTGTTCTCTTCTGAAACCGAATTGTTGTGGTACGATGATATTATTGGTTTCTGTGAAGTTGTTCAGTCTGGTTAGTATAACTCCTTCGAAAATTTTTCCTAATATTGGTAGTAGTGAGATCGGTCTGTAGTTTCCCGGCATTATCTTACTCTTGTTTGGTTTGGGTATTGCTACCACTTTCGCTATTTTCCAGGCCGTCGGAAAGTAACTCAGACTCAGGCATGCATTGTAAATTGTCGTTAGGTATCTAATGGCTTGTGGAGGCAGATTTTTGACTTGGAGGGCGGAAATCTTGTCGTACCCGGCGGCCTTCCTGGTTTTCAGGCCTTTTACGATAGACTCCACCTCCTCGTCATTTGTTTTTTTGCACAAAGTTCTGCGGTCCGATGTGGATCAAGCGGTTTACTACACTCAGAACATGTTCTTTGTGAGATTCGCTTACATCGTCAGCTATTTCATTTGGTTTAAAGTGGGTCTCTAGCGTGTCCGCAAGAAGCTGTGCCTTCCCAGCAGGGTCGTACACAAGCCCTTGCGGGCCACGAAGAGGCCGAATAGGTTGAGATGTTTTGCTGACTGACTTCGCAAGTGCCCATATCTTTTTGTTGTTGTTTTGTACTGTTGCGATTTTGTTTTGCCAGTCTTGATGTCTGTGAATTTTCAGATTCTCTCTGATTTCATCTACTAGATGGTTGACCATCCTTCTGTCAGTCGGGTCTCGCCATTTCTGCCACCTCTTGCGGACTCGGTTTTTAAGCTTGATTAAATTTTGTATATGTTCTGGGATCTTTGGCTTTTCAAATGTCCTTGTTGTTTTAGTCGTCGATTGTTTAGTGCATTCGTGCACTACTGCGGTGAAATAGGACACAGCCTCATCCACTTTTTGTGTTGAGTCAAGAGTTGGTATGTCCTTGAGGTGCAGAATGACATCGTCTCTGTAGTGATCCCAGTTTGTCTGGAAGCTTGTGAAGATTTTCGGACGCTGTGGTTCTTGTAGCTTGACTGACAGAAGAATCGGATTGTGATCAGAGCTGAGCTCACATTGGGTTGATATTTCCCTTTGCCAGCTCAGTCCTTTCACAACGAACTACGTCCAGGACATCCGGTTGATGCCCTGCCGTATTCGGGAAGTGGGTTGGAACGTCGGGCGCTAACACTTCAACGTTTCTGTTGGCGTGCAGCACCCTAAGTAGCCCCCTTCCGTTCCGATTGGTAAGTCTACTATGCCAGATCTGGCTCTTGGCATTCAAGTCACCACCTAGTATTACTGTTTCATTCCTATCTAACAGTGCTTGCACGTTTTCTTGTTTCAGTTCCTTACTTGGTGGGTTATAGACTGCGACTAGTTGGAGAGGTTCCCCGTTTAATACAAGTTCGACAGCAGTGTGCTCCAGGTCACCGGTTTGTGCTTCAGGAAGGTCTCTGTGGACCAGCCTGTTTTTGACCAGGACAGCAGTGCCTCCTCCTTGCGTCTGTCGGTCAGTACGAGTCACAACATAGTTCCTCATCCTAAAGTCGTTTCCGGGGTTTAGGTGGGTTTCTCCTATGAGGGCTATGTCGATGTCATTATTGTCCAAGTAATTTAATAATTCTAGTTTCTTATTGGAGATGCCGTTGGCATTCCACGCAAGTATGTTAAGGGTTGATTTATTTTGTCTCGCCATCGCTGAAGAACTCGGTGACGGCCTGTACCAGGATAAGTCCCTTTTCTAAGATATTGTCGGTCTCTCGAAATTTGGTAACCACGGTTTTCACCGTGTTTATCACCTTCGGAAGTCAAACTCTTTCAGGAAAGACACTATCTCAGCAAAGTCGGAGCCGAGTCCTCCAGCTTTGGGTTGGTTGTCAGTCTTGTTTTGGTTCTGGTTGTGGTCTGTCTTGTCTGTCTGGCTTTTGTCGGTCTGTTCGGTCCATGCGTTCGACTTTGGTGGGAGGGATGGGAACTGCTGCCTGTCAGAGACGTCTGGCGTCTCGGTTTTATCAGCTTTCTCCTTATCTTTTTCTTGCTTTTTCTGCTGAATTCGGGCATTTCTCGCCTGCACAATTTTCTTATACTGCGGACAGCCGCGATAGCTCGCGGGATGCTGTCCAGAGCAGTTCGAACACTTTGGAGGTTCGTCTTTTGTTTTGGTACATGTTTTGGTGAGGTGTTCCCCGGAGCACTTAACGCAGCGAGGATTAATATGGCAATGTTCCTGACCATGTCCGAATTTCTGGCAGCGGTGACATTGGGAGGGTCCCTCTGGTGTTTTGTAAACTTCTACTTTAACTCTGAGGTGCAAAAATTTATCAAGGTCATAGATTCTCTTTGCGGATTCAGTGTTATCTAGTGTCACCATGTACAGCGGCATGGGCACCCTGTCATTTTTTTTTTGTCGAATTTGGTCAGTTGGGACACATTTCGAGCCGGGTACTTGAGATTTACAAGCTCGTCGCGCATCTCGCTCACGTCCATGTCAATCGGCAGTTGCCTCATAACTACCTTTAGCAGTTTCTTTTGGCTGTCGAACTCGTATGTGTGGTACTGCATCTTTTTTCCCTTAAAGTATCCCTTGAGAAAAAGAAAGTCAGTTTGGTTATACACCTGGTATTTGATACTGGATGATTTATAGGCAAGGTTCATATTTCCGGTTAACCTTTTCCTGATCTCTTCAGCAGTTTTGAAGTAGCCCGCAGTCTCATACACGATAATCGGGGGAACCTTCGGCTCACGCGGTTGTTGGGGCCTTTGACTGTCTGTTTCCGTATCGGGTGCAGCATTATTGAGGTCCTGTAGGGGCTCAAAACGATTCCCCGTGGGCACATTCGGCACGGAAGCCGTCTCTTCGGCTTCCATGTCAAGCGTGTCCACATCTCCAGAGCGCTGACGCTTTGAGGCGGGAGGCTGGGGCTGTTGGGAGGACATGGCCTCGGTAGTCCTTTCGGACTCCGTGGCGGTCTGGGTTATTGAGAAATTTGTTGAAATTGTTTCCTAGAATAACCTACACCTAACCTGACTCACTAATGACAGGGGGTGTTGCACTGGCCCTTAGTTGTCACCGTATGGTATCCAGGACAGTGCAACCCTACACCTCTCACTCGGGGGTTCCACCCAGGGGGTGGGCCGTGGAGTGGTAATACCCTGACAGTTCCTCGGAAAATTCCTATCACTGTGGCTACTTCACAGTATCTGTCTAACAAGAAGGACAGACAGAATTTGCTTTTTCCGAAGATGACGACATTGCTTTTTCTTAGAAGACCAACAGTTGTTGGCGTTGCTCAGTTGCTTCGTCTTCTTCTGCTCTTCGAACGTCGAGATCGCTTAGCGCGATGCGCTCCCTGCCGCAGCGCGGCAGCAACTGAAGTAGCGGTCGGCGCGGTGCCCTCTTATAGCCGGGCGGCCTGAGAGCACTCTGGCGGCGGCGCTGGAACTGCTGGCAGAGCGGCGTGGTCTCCGGCGATACGACTGGTCCGACTGCTGGCAGGCGAGTGAGTCTGGCCGGCTGGCTGCCGTCGTGGGTTGGTTTTGGCGACGCGGTGCGGGCCGCGTATGGAGCCCGCGCGTAGTCTCCGGTCTGGCAGTGTGAGGTGGCTTCACACACACGATGGCATCCACGTCGCCTGTGCAGACTGGCGCAGCCAAGTCTATTCGTTCGTGCCTATCTGCTATTACTAAGGCAGACACTACAGCTTCTAGTAGCGCCTCCGAGTCGCCCGCGAAGCTCGCCGTCATGAAGAAGGCTAAACGGAGGAAGAAATTCAAACCACCCGGCGCCTTCCCGCGGGATGTTGGCTTCTTGGCGGAGGCCTCCCACCTTCCACCAGGGGCCACGGAACGTGTTGTTGAAGAAGTCAGACCAGAAGACTGGTCCTTTAAAGTTTGGAAAAGACGCCTTGCACGAGGCAACCCTGAGAACTGGAGTTTCGCCATCTCAGTTATCCTTGACGGCCTTCAGTTCAGCTGGCGGGTTCCCACCTGCGACGCTGCCACTTTCAAGAAGGCCCTGACTAGCCGCGACCACAGACACCTGGTCACTAAGTATCGTCCTGCTGGAGGAGTCGAGGCGTGGCCGGAGGCACTTGTGTTTCCAACCCCACTGGCCAGCGACTTCGTCTGGGAGGAATATGTTGAAGACACCAAAAGAAGATTCCAGACCTACAGCTACGACCCAAAGTCGTACCGCAACTTTAAGAAGACGCCGATAAGGCCCACACAACCCTCTCCACCAACTCCTTCGCCTTCGCTAAATGGTGAGCCAGCTCCAGAAATCTTCCCTGCCGCACAAGTAGGTCCAGTACCACCGATCACCGTCAGCTATGCAGGGAACTACTGCATCTTACTGGCTCAGATGCAGAGTGCCATGAAGCTTCCTGTATTCAGCTGGCCAGACCACCTGGGTCTGAAGATCCTGCCGTCCTGGCCTGAAGACTTTGAAGCCGCCATCCAGATGTTGCAGCAGGACTCCATATCTTATGAAGTCACACTCTCCTGCCCCAGGAAGAAGAAGGCCGGCACTTCTACGCAGAAATCTGCAGAAAAACCACAGCCACGCAAGCTGGTGCAGTGCTACAGGTGCCAAGAATTCCAGCATCTTGCTAGCGAATGCACAAAGCCAGCTAGATGCGTCCGTTGTGGTGGTGGTCACTATGTCGCAGAATGCAACCAGCGTCGCGAGGACGCCGTTTGCTGCAACTGCGGCTCTTCACATGCTGCTTCATACCGCGGTTGCCGAGCATGGAAGCAGCAACGCAGTAGGAAGAATCCTCAACCGAGTAGCAGGTCACATACGCAGCCCGCAACCAGACGTCAAGTGAGCGTTGTCTGCCCTGCTGCTCCAACTTCATCTCCACCTTGGACGTCGAGGACGGGTCCGCCTGGCGCACGACGAAGGCCCTACTCCGGAGGAGGCATAAAATCCCGCCCCTGGTGGTCGGAAATGACTATGTCTGTGAGCCAGAAGAAAAGGCAGAAGCTCTGGCCGTAAACTTCGAGGCAAATTTTCAACCAGTCAATGAGCCTAAAGACGACGACCACATTCGTCTGGTCGAAGAAAGACTGCGGCGATTCCTTGAAGCCGTTCCCCCTGAAGAGGATCGCATTGACGAGATAACGACGCAAGAGGTTGCGTCTATGCTCTCGAGCCTCATTGTAAAGAGAGCCGCAGGACACGATGGCATCGGCGGAGGCATCCTTCGTCAACTGCCCCCAATCGCCGTTCAGTTTGTAACAGACGCCTTCAACCAAATTCTACTAACGGGTGAATATCCAACTACTTGGAAGCACGCCGACATCATACCGATTCCGAAGGTGGGCAAGGACAGACGATCCCCCAAGTCCTACAGGCCAATTAGTCTTCTGCCGACTCTGTCCAAAGTTTTCGAGCGTCTCTATCTCAAAAGACTACGCGCCGTCATCGACAGAGAGGGGCTGTTGCCTGATGAACAGTTCGGTTTTCGAAGACATCACTCAACACCCCAACAACTGCTCCGTCTCACAGAAGAGGCCTTCTCCGCCTTCGAACGTCGGGAATACTTCGGCGCAGTACTGCTAGATGTCAGCCGTGCCTTTGATTCCGTCTGGCATCAGGGTCTCATATATAAACTGCTCACTCAAGGAGTACCACTCTCCCACGTTAAGCTCCTGAAGAACTATCTTGAGGGAAGAACTTTCAGAGTTGTGATGGACGGTGGCATCTCAGCTATTAAGAACATCTCTGCGGGTGTCCCACAAGGGTCAGTTATTGGCCCAGTCCTGTACAGTTTATACACGGCGGATACACCATCCACAGCTCGCGTGAAGAAAGCGTTATATGCTGACGACACCGCCTATTTTGCTAAGAGCCTGAATGTTCATCTCTTACGCAGAAGGCTACAGCAGGCTTGCGACAACATTCAGCAATGGGGCACTAAATGGAGGCTTGCCTATAACGCTTCCAAAAGCCAGGCAATTATCATTACCAGGAAGAAAGTTCCTCAGCTACCTCCTCTGGTACTCTTCGGCGAGCATATAACCTGGACGAGGACGGCAACTTACCTCGGTGTCCAACTTGATAGGGGAATGACGTGGAAACCTCACGTCACCAACGTTCGGGCCAAAGCATCTGGGAGACTAAGTTCGCTCTACCCAGTATTGAATCCCACATCTAAACTAAGACCGGACCTAGGGATCCGTCTATACACCGCCCTCGTGAGACCTATACTGGAGTACGCTGCGGTTGTGTGGGGCAACACAGCGCAGGCATATCTTCAGCTACTACAAACTATACAGAACAGAGCCATCAGATTTGCTCATCACCTCCCCAGGGACACGAGGACTGACTACCTTCATCGTCTGAGTGGTTTACCGAAACTTCGTGTCAGAATCAAACAGCTGGCTACGCAGTTTTATGAAAATGCGCAGAAATCAAACAATCCGTTGATCTCAGCATTGGGAGCAGACCCCACATACAATGACCGACTAAGGTGGCCCAAGAAAATTCTTGACCACCAGTAAAGAAGTAAAACACCTGGTAGGAACAACCTGATTAGGACACACCGAATACGACAACCATACTAGCAAACTGGAAGGAGATGCGCTGCAGCGCACAACCTTCCCCACAATCTGGGACTACCGCTTTCCCAGTCATTGACGTCTGTCTGTCTGTCTGCTGCTAACACACGGTCCGAGGAGCGCCGGAAGTTCAGCAGCTCCAGACAACAGAACAGGGCCGTCCCAGCGGAGACGACTGTACAAAACGTTGATTACACCAGACGGCGTCCACCAAAGAATCAACCCAGGCAGAAGATCACCGGCAGAAAATCATGCGAGCACACCACCCGTCAATCTTCAGTCCAGAAAGAAGAAAGGTTGGATTCCCTCATCGCCCTTCTCACAAGGCTTGTAAATCACCTCACATCAAAAGAAGACACCTCTGCCCACCTGAGGCAGCATTAATGAAACGACACCAAATGCGGCCTACCACTTCTGAGGAAGAAGGTCGCGGCGGCACCCATCAGTACAAGATAACATCGACAGCCAAAAGCAACGACAAACCATCAGTGAAGAAATGTCCCATCAAAATGAAGCTGGAGTAAATGTCTAGCGACAACACACTCCACCCTACTCTGCTCAACGGAGCAGCAACTGGCTGTGGTCGTCGTCGTGAGGTGGCTTAGTGGAGCGTGTCTCCTGCTGGGCACTCCTGGACGCCGTGGCAGCTTTTGAGCGATGCTTCGCCCTAAGCTGTTTCTTCTTTTCACAGCCAGAGAAGCAGGCTGCGTGATTAAGTCCGCAGTTGCAGCATACAGCCTCTTCCCTGGCTATGGTACATTCGGCAGCGCGATGGTCAGCCCCACACCTGGTGCATCTGCGCTGGTTTTTGCACTCCCTTGCCTCGTGCCCATGGAGTTGGCAGTTGAAACATTGCCGAAGCTCGGGGGGAGAGGGTTTCTTCTTGGTAACCCTCTTCTCCCTCACCCTCGGCTGTGCCTCAGCATTTGCAGGCGCAGAGAGTGGTTGTGTCGGCGGGCTTCTGTAGAGCCCCATGTCCCGCAGCGTGTTGCAGGCGCTCTCCAGGTCCGGCGGGCATGATGCGAGGATCCTGAGTCCCCCGGCCGCTGGCCAGCAGAATACGGGAAGCTCAGTTGCTAACAGCAGCTTCACGTACAGGCCCACCCAGTTGCCGGAGAACGGAACTGTTATCGGCAGCACCGGTCCCATCTCAATGCTTAGGACAGGTTCCTCCTCCTCCTCCTGAGCTGGGCTAGAGGGCGAGGTCACCTCCGGCTGAAGCTCTGCTTGGTCATCGGGCGTCTCCTCGTTTGCAGCAGCTGACTCCGTATCCTCAGGCGGATTTGATGTTTCTGTGTTTGCGGGCCTCGGATGCGTCATCGTCTTGTTAATGGCGGGAAGTGCCAGGCGGGCCGGACACCCGCCGTACGACGCTATGTGCCCAGGCGACTCACAGTTGCAGCACCAGGTTTGTTCTCGCGGCTGCGGGCATCCAGAGAGTCTGTGCGTCCTCCACATCTTAGGCAGCGGGTTGCAGTGTTGCACTGCCAGGAGCGGTGTTGGAACCCCTGGCAGTATCTGATCAGATTTGCGAATGGATACGCGATTTTCTAATTGGTCGGTCACAGTATGTCGTTGTTGACGGGGAAGCCTCTTCGAAGCTAGATGTTACTTCGGGCGTTCCTCAAGGAAGTGTAATAGGACCACTTCTTTTCTTAATTTTTATAAACGTTGTTGGTGACAACGTTAATTGCAGGATGCGGATTTTTTGCTGATGATACACATATTTATAGGGAAGTGAGGTGCTACGACGATTGCTTAGAAATTCAGCGCGTTCTGGATGTTATTTCGGAATGGTGCCGTAAATGGTAGGTTACACTTAACTGCAAAAAGTGCAAGGCAATGCACAAAAGTAATAAAAAGACCCCGTTTGTTCACGAGTACAAAATAAACAATTCAGTTGTTGACAATGTGGATTCGCTGAAGTATCTAGGCGTAACAGTACAAAGCAACACGAAATGGTACTTGCACATAACTTCCGTCGTAGGCAAAGCTAATTCTAAATTACGATTCATAGGTCGTATTTTGAGAAGTTGTAACGCTCATACGAAGGAAATAGCGTACAAAACACTAGTGCGTCCGCATTTGGAATACTGTTGTTGAATTTGGGATCCGTATCGCAAGGGATTGAGTGGCACATTAGAGAAAGTACAGAGGAGAGCCGCTCGATTCGTGACTGCTAGTTACAGTCCTTACGTAAGTGTCAGATACGTGGGTTGGGCTGTGATTGTTGGAGAATATGCGAAAATCTTTAATTTACGAGTGCAACGAAATATTTCTTCCGCCATCCTATTTAGGTCGCAATGACGGGAGGGATAAGATTCGAGAAATCAGATGCCGTACAGATACATTTATGTATTCCTTCTTTCCTCGTTCTGTTCGGGATTGCAATGCACAAATTGGTGTTTAGCACCCTCTGCTACCCACAGTATATGTGATTTGCTGAGTATAGATGTGGATGTAGATCTCTAGCTATGCCAAGTACTAAATAAAATGAACCCGAATTAAATTAATTTTAAAGGATATTCAAACTATCGCATACTGAATACAAATGCTGATGCGTAAATATATAAAAGTCCAAAAAGTGTGAAATTATGAAAAATAAGCTGCTCTGTGATATTACAAAATTTTTAAAAATACTACAAAAGTATTATAAAACGGATTTATTAAATTTAAGTGGTTTAGCAGGCCGAAAATAGTGACAGGTACGTCACATGTTGTAAAACAACATATTTAAACAAGTAGGCTCATATAAAATTAATCTTATCATACTATGATCTTTTGTTTTTCTTTTCTTTTTTTAATACGGTTTCTCTGTTGGCGTGTATGTCTTTATTTTTAAAATATTAGCATTTGATCTATTGCCACATTTATTAAAATTTTGTCATGGTAGTTAGGATTAGAGATCCTACAAGCATGGTGTTTATTTTTCTCAATAATCTCCAGCACAAATTTTTATTGAGACTTTTTTTTAAGTAAAAAAATGAAAATAATATCGTTCTAATTGTTACTTAATAACATTTAAAACTGTATTATTTTCGATTCTACATTCAAAATAATATTTAACATGTAACAAAACAAAAAAAGAAATGGTACGATGTTGTGTAGTCCACTCAAGGCTCTAAAGTTGGTTGGTCGGCGACTGAATGAGAACTGTTTGGAACGCGGTTTCACCATACACGAGCAGACTCCAAGTGGTTTTCCCCACACACCGTCAGTCGGCTTGATGGCATGATGGACGAAACTGATGGATATTCGACTGACCGGATATTCAAATAATCCTGTCAGTCCACGTCATCCACATCAATTTCCCCAAAGACGACACTATAATGGAGTGGTGTCACTCCGTTTGGACGGATGGAGTGGTCGTGTATGGTCACCTTTAAGATGTGATCCCGTTTGTGTAAACGTGTTAAATCCGGAAAGTAAAAAATCGTGGGTTCACTTTTCGCGATGAGCTGCTACCTCGAATGTCGAAATAGCACTAGATCAAATGTTCAGCCTTAATCTTTAAAAAGATACCAATATGATGCGACACTATGTCTATTTTTTAGCCGAGTTATTGAGCTTTGAAATTATTTGACTCATTTGGGCGCGATTGCCTCACAACATCCAGCAATGACGTGTAATTTGTTTTCACGTCAAAAATAAGGCTTTAGAGTTTGTCAACTACGAGGTCTTTAAAACTCGCAGAGAATTGTTGATATAGAACGAGAAGTGTTTATCTGTTAATCATTTCAGAAAAAAAATGATGAAGTCTGAATCAAACAAGAACAACTTCGTCCATAGTTTTATCACTTATCCAGCACATTCCGTTATTTCGGAACTTATGACCTCACTATCGATACGCCATAAAACTCAAAAATAACAATCGGTTATATCTTTTGAATACTATTGTTTCAAGACCTTTAATGCTGAATTTATTCTATTTATTTCTTCAAAATCTCCAAATATTCGCTAATCTTTCAGCAACTTGCACAGTATTTTCAATTTCGTGGCTTCCTAAACAATACGTTTGTTTGCCATTGTGACACTTATAATTCAGTAACTCAAGCTTCAAATTAAAAGTATCGATGAATACCACGACAGCGCAAATATATCACTCTTGGTAGGAAGGTTAAACCATCTGTTAGCTGTAGATGATGCATAGTTTTATAGTATTTATCAGCTTGCACCTCCATTGTTCTTTTATCTTTATTAATCCCCGGTTCCATGCCTTCAGGATCTGGAATGACTTTTTTTTCGGAAGTGAAAGTATTCTGAAATCTCACTCTTGCCCATCATTATTTTTTGAATGCATCTTTTACCTCCTGTGACGAATCGTTTTTGTCTACATTTCTTCACTTTTAATTCGTATAAAAAGTTACTACTGTACTGACACAATACAGCCGTGTGATGTTGCAGTAACGTAAGTTTGCGTGCGAACGGATTTGAGAGCCTGCAGCTGGGTGCCAGATAGGTAGCTGTCAGCCAAGGAATGCGGCTACCCCTCGCCCTTCATCTAATCCGCTGGACCGCGTGACATTGGCAATAATGACACGCTTATAGCCTGCCGCCACCGACTTGCTTGTTGTAATTGTTTGGTTTGTCGTTTTTATGCCATTTTTGTTCGTTTTCTAGATGAAAGTCATTAAAATGTAAGTAAAACATAAAAAATAAGTTTTTATCTACTACTGCACAGTGCACACCACACAAAACACATCGCAAAATATACTAAACTAAGTATTAATAATAAATTTAACGAACTTCTTACAACAAACATGAATTTCGTACCAATTTAATTTTAATTTAGGAACAAGTGTTATAAGTGGTGTAAACTAACTTAGTCCATAACACTACAGTTCGTTGGATCCTTCCACAGGAGGCATACTAAGCAACTGTGTCAGAGGTAGGACGGTCAGCTTATTTTCTCTGGGACATTCAGTTTAATGAGGAATCCGGCGTATCTCATAGGATGAAAAACTACTCTTAAAAATTCCCAGTCCAATCGGAATTTGAACCCGGGATCATATCCCGAACTCTTAAGTTGCTTACTTTCGAAAGTTCGGCTTCCGATTCCGGGTGCAAATCGCGGTCGGACTAGGATATGTTTAAAGGAAGTAATGGTTTTCTATATATACTGAATAAAAAAATTACAAAATCATTTTTGATATCCCCCTTGCTCTAATGATAAGGAAACATAATATTCTTAACCTTTCTTTCTCTTGTGTTTCGCAGTATGGTTTCATTAAATTTATTGATAAGGGGAAGACATTGACCTCAAAAAATACTTGTGTCACTAATTTATTACGTCCTGTTAAGGTGCCATATTCTGGGAGGTTGAATTTGTGATAAATAAATAATTTCCTGAATTTTTGTATTTTAGAAAACTTCTCCATGAGATATTTATTGTTCCTTGCAACCTACACGGATATACAAAATTTGTACGGCTGAAAGAACTGCACTGAAAAAGCACTTGTAATTGACAATTAGCGTCCTCTAATTCCTCGCCATTCATGATATGAAATAATCGAAAATAGTGTTAGTAGTGTTCTAAGGCCGAAGCTGCGCCATATCCCATTATGTGACGTCACGGGGCGGGGGGGGGGGACCACGGCGAGAATGGCGTGTTTAGTTTGCCAACCCGCCATTAGATGGCAGCACCAACTGATGTCGTGTGGCGGATCCTTGCCCAGCCTAAAGTACAAATCTTCGCCACCAGTCGGCACTGCAATCGACCACGCCATGGTTCATCTCTTTGCCAACAGCCGGCGCCCTGATCGAGCCAACGGGAGCGCCAACTAGACCAGGTGGGAGACAACCGTACTACTTGGAGCCAGTCGGCTGCTAGCCACGTGCCGCGTATGAACTTGTTATCTGTGTCGCGCTACCGCGTGTTCTGTTTTTGTGTATGCAACCTCTTGCATAATAAATAGCTGTGCTTAAGTACACCTCAGCTTTCATTTATTACTGTGTAGAGTGTAGTTACTCCATAACTGGTGACCCCGACGTGATTGTGTGCGTGCTTCGTTGTAGCATAGAACACATGCTTCATGCTTCAGCTAACGCGTGACTATATCGAATTCTGTACTCAGTGTTAAACTGTGTGTGTGAAGTTTTAAGTGCTTTGCCGAAGCGTTCTCCGACGAGGAAATCACTCGAAACACGCGCTCCAGAAACCATCATGAATGCAAACACAGATACTTTGCTTGAAACGGACAACAATGACAAGCCCACACCGCCTCAGCTAACGGACGCTGCCCCGACTGTGTTGTCTGCCGGCGCTATGAAGTTGCCGCCGTTCTGGAAACATTGCCCGCATATGTGGTTTATTCAAGTTGAGGCCCAGTTTTACACACACCGCATTACTTCCGACGCTGCGAGGTATAATCTTCTTGTTGGCGCACTTGACTCTGAAATAATGATGGAGGTAGCAGACCTGCTGCCTAATCCGCCTAAGGAGAACAGATATGATCGCCTAAAAACCGAGATTATCAGCCGGCTGACAGATTCAGCCGACCGCCAACTTCACAAGGCCCTCACCGAGTTGGAGCTCGGCGACAAAAAACCAACACAGCTCCTCAGGCAAATGACTACCCTGGCCGGCGGCAGAGCAACTCCGGACGTCATCAGGGTTCGCTGGCTTGCCTTGCTGCCTCCGTCAATCCAACGCTGTTTGAAGCTGGTGAAAGGCATCTCCCTTGACAAACAGGCGAAGATCGCGGACGAGCTACATGAGATGCAGTCTCCTCCAACCGTTATGGCCGCTGGCTACACGCGTTCCAAGTCACGATCTCCGGACCGCCTGCCTGCCGATCCGCTCGAATCGCTCACAGAAGAAATCTCCAACTTGAAGCTGGCCGTGGCTGAGCTGTGCAAGATCAACGCCACGCTCATCAGCAGCTTCAATGAACGTGGCCGCGCACGTGAGCCTAGCAGTGTTCGCAGCAGCTCTCGCTACCGCAGACGATCCCCATCAAGTGCCACAGTCTGTTTCTATCACCGCCGCTTTGGAGAAGACGCTAGGAGCTGCGAGCCGCCCTGCTATTACGCATCCAGACAGTCGTCGGAAAACTAGAGGCGCTGTCGATCGTTCAGGTGGCCGGCGACAGCACCACAAACGCCCGCCTCACCAAGGAATACCGATTGCTCCTCTACGACCGTACAACGAACATGAGGTTCTTGGTCGACTCTGGCTCGGTTGTTTCACTGGTACCTAAGGCCTCCATTTCCGGATGTTGCAAGAAGGATGACTTCCAGCTGTACGCCGCCAACGGAACCGTCATTCACACCTATGGACAAAAACTCCTGGCGCTGGATCTTAACTTACGCCGAGCATTCAAATGGTCCTTCATTATTGCAGATGTCAAGGCAGCCATCATTGGAGCGGATTTCCTAGTTCACCACTCTCTGCTCCTGGACCTGAAGGGGAGATGCCTCATCGATCCTCTTACATCTCTGACGACCACGGGCCAACTCTGTGAAGCCACCATCCACACAGTCTCAACCATCAACCAGAACGCCTGTATGGGTGACCAGGACCAGATCTATGCCGACCTGCTCACACGCTACATAGACATGACGAGGCCTAACACTGTTCCTGTCACCCAGTCTGACAATGTTGTGGTTCACCACATTGAGACCACTGGCCCTCCTGTCTTTGATCGCCCTCGCCGACTTACTGGCGAGAAATTGAAGGCCGCCAAGGAGGATTTCGACCTGCTGCTGCATCACGGCGTGATACGACCCTCAAACAGTCAGTGGGCCAGCCCGATTCACATGGTTCCGAAGAAACTCGGTGGTTGGCGAACTACCGGCGACTACAGGCGGCTGAACGGGATCACTGTTCCTGACCGTTATCCTGTCCCTCACGGAGACAGCATCCTTCAGCGTCTCCATGGCTGCTCAGTGTTCTCTACAATCGACTTGGTCCGTGCCTACCACCAGATTCCGGTTGCCAAGTCAGACATTCCAAAGACCGCAGTGACGACGCCCTTCGGACTTTTTGAGTTCGTCGGCATGCCGCCCGGGCTACGCAATGCTACACAGACCTTTCAACGCCACATGGACAATCTGATTCGAGGTCTGGACTTTGTTGGCTGTTTTATCGATGACTTGATCATTTTCTCCAAATCACACGAGGAGCACTTAAAGCACCTCACCACGGTGTTCGACATCCTTCGTGCAAACAGACTAACAATCAATCATAAGAAGTGCCAGTTCGGGAAGTCAGAGGTCATCTACCTGGGATACACAGTCAACGCTTCCGGTTACAAACCCCCGGCGGAGAGAGTCCAAGCCATCGCGTCGTATGCGCAACCTCAGACCATCTCCGATCTCCGTCGGTTCCTGGGAATGGTCAACTACTACAGGAGGTGCATCCCTGGCGCTGCACAGATGCAGGCCCCACTTAACGACCTGCTGAAAGACTCTAAACGAAACGACAAACGCCCAGTTCCTTGGACTCACGCTACTGAGCAAGCGTTTGCTGCCTGCAAACGTGGTGTTGCCCACGCTGTACAAACGACTTTCCTCTCGCCATCAGCGAGCCTTTGTCTGAGGACTGATGCATCCGACACGGCCATCGGAGCCGTTCTTGAACAGCTTCAGGATGGGACCTGGAGACCACTGGGGTTTTTCTCACGGAAGCTCATCCCAGCCGAAACCCGTTACAGCACATACGACCGAGAGCTTCTCGCAATCTATGCGGCCATTCGTTTCTTTCAGCACATTCTTGAGGGCCGACACTTCGTCATCCAGACAGACCATAAACCCATCACGTATGCCTTTTCGCAGCGACTGGAGAAGGCATCTCCACGCCAGTTACGCCACCTGGACTATATCTCACAGTTCACCACTGAGATTGTCCACACACGGGGTGAAGACAATGTCGTGGCCGATGCACTCTCCCGCATAAACTCCATCTCCATGCCAACGACGATCAGCCACGAGGAGATCCACCAGGCGCAGATGGCCGATGAAGAGCTGCCAACACTCCGGGAATCAACACTACTCAACTTGCAGTCTCTGCGTATTGACGGCCTCGATATAATTTGCAACGTTCTGGAAAATCGAGTGAGGCCCTACATCCCACAGAATCTCAGGCGACGGGCATTCGACGCCGTTCATAGGCTTTCGCATCCTAGTGGCAGAGTCACCGCCCGGATGCTGAAGGAACGCTACGTGTGGCCAGGTATCAGAGGGGATGCACTCCTATGGACTCGAAGATGCATACCGTGTCAGCGAGCTAAAATTCACCGTCACAACCGACTGACACCACTCAACATTGCTGTTCCCAATAACCGGTTCGACCACATCCACCTGGACCTCATCGAGCTGCCGCAGTTTGCAAGTTTCCGGTACAGCAACATACTGGCTGATACAGTTGCCTCAGCCTTCTATACACAATGGATCTGTCTATTCGGCACTCCACTTACGATCTCCTCGGATCAAGGTCCACAATTTGAGTCAGCTCTCTTTACCGCACTATCGCGCCTGATAGGAGCTCAGCGAATTCGCACCACGCCGTACCATCCGCAGTCCAATGGACTCGTCGAACGCTGGCACCGTTCGTTAAAGGCCGCTTTGATGTGCAATACTCACCTACGTTGGCCAGACCTACTGCCAACCATTCTCCTCGGCCTACGCACCGCCTACAAGGAGGATCTGAAGGCCTCTCCAGCTGAACTGCTCTTTGGGACGCCGCTTCGACTGCCTGGCGAATTCTTCACCTCTGAAGACACTCCAGCTGATCCACAGTTCTTCCTGGAGAAGTTTCGAGAGCACATCCGCGCCGCCAGGCCCACACCAACGGCTCACCACACCAAGGCTCGCCTGTTTCTACTAAAAAACCTATACACCTGTACCCACGTCTTCAAACGTGTAGACTCTGTGAAGAAGCCTTTTGAACCACCTTACACAGGGCCGCATGAGGTCGTTAGGCGCATCAGTGACAGAGTGTTCGTGATTAAAATCAACGGGGAGGACAAGGCAGTCTCAGTGGACATGCTGAAACCTGCCTTCATCGCCAAAACAGACCACGACCAGACCGACGCCCCCCGGGCAGAACATCCACCAGCACTGACGTACACATCTACATCAATGGACCGACCCATGAGAACCTACGCGAGGGGTTCCCGTGCAGACACCAGCACCGGTGGCAAGAAGCGAGTCTCGTTCCTTACTCTCCCTGAGTAAGTCACTGGGGGGAGGTGGTTGTGGCGGATCCTTGCCCAGCCTAAAATACAAATCTTCGCCACCAGTCGGCGCTGCAATCGACCACGCCATGGTTCATCTCTTTGCCAACAGCCGGCGCCCTGATCGAGCCGACGGGAGCGCCAACTAGACCAGGTGGGAGACAACCGTACTACTTGGAGCCAGTCGGCTGCTAGCCACGTGCCGCGTATGAACTTGTTATCTGTGTCGCGCTACCGCGTGTTCTGTTTTTGTGTATGCAACCTCTTGCATAATAAATAGCTGTGCTTAAGTACACCTCAGCTTTCATTTATTACTGTGTAGAGTGTAGTTACTCCATAGGCGCTAGTGTCGCCTGTACGACGTCACTAGTTCACCAACCCCAAAATAGGCAAATACGTCGTCTGTTCGAGTTATATTACGCAAAAATCGAAAATTTTGTTTTCATCCTGGCCGAACAGAAAAACAGTGATTTGTAATTGAATAAAAAATAAGTTATAGACGATTTAAAAGAATAAATTTTTCCTTTAAAATACGTTAATGGTCTAAATGAAAAACGTCATTGACTCAGCATGAAATTTCGGTAGACGGAGAAGTTAACGATAGCCGCGACAAATTAAAAATTCATTCCAGACAACCGCTTTTCGAGTTCTGGAACATGATACATACTTTATGAAGTTTCTAGAGCTCAACAGCAGATCGGTGGTTGGAGCAGGAACAGCACTAGCAGAACACAAAAAATTGTTCTCATTGGACACTAACCATGCAACATAGACTAATTTGACATAGACTGCGTCGTTTCTCTCAAGTGATCCTGAGACAACGAATACTGTACTGTCAGAACAGCGTAATAAATTTATAGGTAGCATAAGAGCCTACAGCAGCTCGAAGGCTAGAAAAACCCGCATCAACACTGTAACGTGACGCGCTGTCGCCACGTTCCAGTGTGCAGACATCAGACGCAGAACTACGATGGTAACTAATTACGACCAACCCATCTGATTGTGCATTCCGTGAAACTGAATCCTTAAGCGACTTTGAGAGGATTGATCCATTTTCTCACTTTGTAATTGTAAAAAAACCATAATTTGCCAGAACTAGTCATTTCCGAATGATATTTTGTTCATTCGTGGCGCCCATGATTTTCTTTTAATTGTAGAGTCACAGTATTATGATACCTTTGTCTGAGGTCGTCATAACTTGTATTTTTCATTGCTTCCAGTTGTCATTAGTTCTTCCATTTTAATTCTGAGATATATTTAAAAGTAAATTGCTTACTCATGACGGCTAATTGTACCTCTGAGTATTGCTTTTATGATTTTACCAATTTGTGTTAATGTTAACGGTAAATTCGCTCAGACTTGTAATCGCCAATGAAAAGAAAATAAATGTCATACTGTGACAATTTTCCTAAGTTATAACTAACATCGAGATTATTGCAAAATTAATAAATTTTCACTCCTTCATAAAAATTAAAAGTCCTCTTTTATTAATCATAAAGGTACGGAAGATAATTGTAAAATAGTTTGCCCACTAAGGCACCCACTACATAATGTCGCCAAACGCTGGTTCCAGATGAGACATTACTACTTAATGTCAGCGAACTTGGTGGCACTAATTCAAATTAATACAATTTGGAGCCCAAATTCAGAATGTTTCATGGAATGCTGCACATGGCTTTTGGCAGTTTTATTATTCTTGTAGAAAATAAATATTCATACAAGATTTTATTTTGATGTTTCACTTATATTTTAATGCATAGAGTTCATTTTTGTTTCGATGCATAAAAATCATTTTTGTTTCAACGCATTAAAAGAAAGTTGATTTGTGTATTTCAATTGAGATGCTATACACTTCGTATTGTAACAATTTTGTGATCAGTTTAAAATTTTTAAATGAGTAACGTCAGTGTTTATTTGTTAATGCATGGTAGCTTATAAGAAAATTAAAGACACGCATGTTTTGCCCATGTGTTTGAAAGTAAGTCTGCTTTCGTGGTGTTGCATGATTCATCGTTGCTTTTCTCTTGCTGTATTTTGGAGGTGTATATTTATTTGTGTGTATTGAAATTCGCGGTATTTTTGTTGTTAGTTAATCTAGATTTCTTCATTGCACAATTGCGGTGTAAATTCATTCTTTGTGTGTTCATATGAAGCTACGATCTCGTCCAGTAAAAGGTTTCGATATGGAAGATCAGTCTGATAGGCAAAAATCTCCCGAAATCATGAACGATCAGGTTCAGTTAACGGAACAAAGCGGAATATTAGCTGCAGAGGAGGGGAACGTAATTTCTGAAGTTCCGTCCCGCTCATATAGTTCGCAATCTACTTTGTCGCCACAGGAGGAAAACATGGAAAATTTTCCGTCACCTGTCAGTGAGATAACATAGAATACACCCGCTTATTCAGAACAGACCCACCAACAAATATGGAATACAGATTTATTGAAATTTTAAAATACATTTTATTGCATAATAATACATCATTCAATACTTGTGGTTTCATTCCATATGTGTCATACACATCCAACCCCCCCCCTCTTTTTACCTGATTCTTCGAAAAGGGAAATTATCCTCTGTGTGGAGACTTCAGCATAAATTTTGCTGTAGAATTTAACCAGACAGATTATCTTCTAGGAATTCTTAGATCTTTCAATCTCTATCAAACTGTAGATTTCCCAACTAGAACACAAAAAGGTAGCAGTACCATAACTGATAACATTTTTGTAGAGCACAATAAATTATAAATATATGGAGCAGTTCCAATGGAAAATGGTTTGTCAGACCATAATGCTCAAATAATTACTTTAGATGTTGTGGGAAATGAAAATAATAAAAAGAAAGGATTTGTCAGAGTTAGGCCATTAAAGAACAATTCAATAAAAACATTAAATGATGAACTTCTCAATTAGGACTGGAGCACTGTTTATAAATTAAAAGGGGTAAACAATAAATTCAATTACTTTCACCAAAGGTTTCTGCAAATTTACGAAAGGTGTCTCCCTACAAAACTAGCTCCAATTGGTCAAAAACGAGTAAACAAAAATTGGCTTACAGTTGGTATTAAAACATCTTGCAGACATAAAAGGCAATTGTATGTAAAAGTTAGGAAAACTGATAATATGCTTCTCAGACAACATTACAAAACTTACTGTAGAATTTTAACCAAAGTAATAAAAGAAGCTAAACGTTTGGCCATTAACGATGAGATTAGTAGTTGAGATAATAAGATAAAAAGTGTTTGGAACATTATTAAAAGAGAAACAAATGTATCATCTCTTGAACATAAACCTATATCTATAAGAATTAATGATAAACTTGTAAATGACCCCTCTTATGTAGGAAGTGCTTTCAATTACTACTTCTTAACAGTTGCTGAAAAAATAAAAGGAAAATATATTGGGAATATGGATGGTATAGCAATACTTAAATCCTTGTCACCAAAAACAGCACCTATGTCTCTATTTCCCACCAGTCAAAATGAAATTGAAAAAATTATTAAAACCCTCAAAAATAAAAAGTCATTTGGTTATGATGAGGTTTCAACCCATGAAGTGAAACAATGTAACACCAGCATTAGTAGAGTTATTAGTCATATTTGCAATACTTCTTTCGAAGAAGGTATCTTTCCTGACTCACTCAAAAGTCAATAATCAACCCGCTTTATAAAAAGGGAGACACCTCAAAGATTGAGAATTACAGACCAATATCACTTCTACCAGCATTTTCAAAAATCTTTGAAAAAGCAATGTACATAAGGATGTATGCACATCTACAAAAGAATGACCCACTCAGTAAAGTACAGTTTGGTTCTAGACAAGACGTTTCGACAGATTCAGCAATTTTTGCTTTTGTAAACAACATACTGGAATCAGTGCATAAAAAATTAAATTCCCTGGGTATATTCTGTGATCTTGCTAAGGTTTTTGAGTGTGTTGATCATGAGATTCTACTAGGTAAATTAGACCACTATGGAGTTAGTGGTAAGCCAGGACTTTGGTTAAATCATACCTGGAAAATAGAAAGCAATGTGTATCACTGAAAGATGCTAATACAGGAGATGTTATAAACTCAAGATGGGGTATAGTTAAATGTGGTGTACCTCAGGGTTCAATTCTTGGCCCCCTGCTGTTCTTAAACTATATAAATGATCTCCCACATATACTAGGTGATAATGAATACGTGGTGCTCTTTGTAGATGATACTAGCATATCGTAGAAAGACCCATCAGCACAAAACTTTGAAAACACAGCACATGATGCTATAATGAAAATTAACAGGTGGTTTAATGCCAACAAACTAATACTTAATGTAGAAAAGACACAGTTACTTCAGTTTGCTACAAAAAATAAAATAAAGGACAGCTATAATGTGATATCAGAAGGAAAAGCAATCAGTGAAAGCAGTTTCACAAAATTCCTGGGTGTATATATAGATAAAAATTGAACTGGAAACAACATATTCAACAACTTCTTAAAAAACTGAATTCTGCAACATTTTCACGGAGGGTAATATCCAGAAGAGCTAATATAGGAAACCAGAAAGTTAGTATATTTTCCATATTTTCATTCCTGCTCACGTGTAGGCATTTCATTCTGGGGAAACTCGTCACTAAGCTCAGAGGGTATTTAAATTGCAAAAGTGGGCTATAAGAACTATTTGTGGAGCAAGCCCACAGACGTCGTATAGAAATCTATTTAGAAACCTGGGTGTACTAACAATTCCAGCACAGTATATATACTCCGTACTATCATTTGTAGTGGAAAATCCTGAACATTTCATTCTCAATGCTGACGTACATAGCCATAATACTAGGAATAAATATAATATTCACAAGGATTACAAATCACTGTCAATTGTACAGAAAGGGTTAACATTTACTGGAGCTTCCTTATTCAATGTCTTACCAACAGAAATTAAATGTTATCTACAAAAACCCAACTACATTAAGTCCAACCTGAAAAGAGTTTCTGCTTCAGAACCCATTTTACTCTGTGAAAGAATTTTCTTCTTGGAATTTGGTAACTAAGAATGACTGATAAAATAATATATATGGTGTATGGAAGGGAAAGGTGACAAAGTTGTCCACAACTACTGAAATTTTTACGTTTTTTTTTCTTTCTGTTGAAACTTTTGACAAATAAAGTAATTACACTGTTTACAAAATTTCACTCATATATAGTAACTAACATGGGTTAGTATGCACTCAAAAACTGCTGTGAAAAACTACCATACTAACACGTTTTTAAGTAATTGACAGCTTATGAGTTGTTGGTAATATAATTGATATTGTTAAAAGGTGTGTATACTGTTTCACATAAATAGCAACCAACATGATATAATATCTGGTTGGTTATTAGATGCTTGTAACAAGTATATACACTGTTCCACATAACAAGTATTAATTAACTCGGGATTCTATGTGTAGATTACAGGAGATATTGGTTATACTAATGGGTTGTAGCTTACTTGTCAATATATAATAATATTATCAATTATATAGTAATATTGACATTAAAAATAAGTGTATATACTGTTCCACATCCCCGAGATTATTCTCACATCGGATCAAAGTGAACATATCTACCTATCTTGTCTATCTTATATATAAAAAAGAATTGCTGTTCGTTAGTCTCGCTAAAACTCGGGAATGGCTTGGCCGATTTGGTTAATTTTGATCTTGAACTATTTGTGGAAGTTCAGGGAAGGTTTAAACGGTGAGAAAAAATGGAAAAATTGTGAGGAAAATACTAAAAATGACAATTTAATCTTATTTATAAAAATCAATGTGAGTTTTGTTTACGCTCTATGCGCTGCTAAACCGTTCATCTGATTACGGTGAAACTTTCCAAAAACGAAACCCCTCAACCCCTTCACATCCCCATAATTTACACAAACCCAAAGATTTTGTCCGATTTCGACGGAAAATGGCACACTTATACGATTAAATATACAGAAAAATACTGCCTATATATAAAACATTTATAAAGCATCGTGTGTATGGGCAAGTCTATTGTTGGATGTACTCTGTTGAGTGGCAAAAGCGTGGTCTTCCACATGCGCATATATTAGTTTGGTTAGTTGACAAAATAAGGCCAGATGAAATTGATTTCATAATTTCAGCTGAGATTCCCGATGAAATAGTTGACCAAAAATTGCATGCAGTAGTGACTAAACACATGATACATGGACCTTGCGGAGTTTTCAACAACAACTCACCCTGTGTGGTCGACGGCAAATGCTCCAAGCGATAAGCGAGAGACGTGATTGCTGAAACCATCACGGGATATGACGGTTACCCATTGTATCGTTAACGATCAGTTGCGGATGGTGGGCGATCGGTAGTTGTGACGGTTAAAGGACAAGATTTTGAAGTAGACTATCGTTGGATTGTGCCATACTCGCCAATGTTGTTAAAAGCTTTTGAAGCTCACATCAATGAAGAATATTGTAACTCCGTCAAGTCGATAAAGAACATATGTAAAAATGCAGGGGCGGATCCGGGGGGGGGGGGAAGCCGCCTGGCGGCTCAAGTCGCCCCCTCCCCCCCCCCACACAAAAGTAGGTAGGTCAACCTCCGACATTGTGATTTTTGAGACATTTTTTTTAGCTCTACGGATTCAACGCCCGAGGAGACTATAAATACTACCTTTGCCCGACTCAAGCCACCCCCTGAAGGCAAGCCCCCCTAACCAAAATTCACTCAAACCAAGCCCACCCCCATACAAAGTCCGCTCAAGCCCCTCCCAAACTAAAATCCTGGATCCGCCCCTGTAAATATATTAACAAAGGTTGCAACATGGCCATCTTCGCTGTAACAAATGCAAATGATGAAGTATCTCAGTATCAGATGGGTCGCTATATAAGAAGCAATGAAGTTATTTGGCGCATATTTTCATTTGCGATCCACGAAAGACACTCTACAGTGGTCCATTTGGCAGTTAATCTAGAAAATGGACAACGAGTGTATTTCAATCATGCGAACGTGGCGGATAGGGCAGCACTTCCACCATCGACCACATTAACAAGTTTCTTCTCAGTTTGTCAAACAGATGTTTTCGCTCGCACTTCGCTGATATGCCACGCTATTACACTTGGAACGCATCATCGAAATCATTTCAGCGTCGGAAACAAGGAACACCAGTTGAAGGACACCGAAATGTATTTGCCTCAGATGCTCTTTATGTCGCATCTACACAGTTCATCCAATTAACGATGAATGTTATTATCTTCAATTGTTGTTGGTGAATGTTTATGGTCCGACATCGTTTCAACAACTGAGAACGGTTGATGGACATCTGTGTGCGACATACCGTGAGGCGTGTTAACTACTACAATTGCTCGAGAACGATTCACATTGGGATAATACGCTCAAGGAATCCGTCATATCCTCATCGCTTCATCAAATTCGCCCGTTGTTTGCGATTATAATATCGGCATGTTTTCCCTCGAATCCGAAAGATTTGTGGATGAAATATAGGGATGACATGTCTGAGGATGTGTTGCATCATGTGCGTTGTCAAACTTTGAATCCTATACTACAGAAATTTACAATGAGACATTAAACATGATAGAAGATATGTGTTTATTGGTGGCAAATAAAGTCGTGTTTGGGCATGACATCACCCAATCGTCCTATGCGCGATGCATTTAACCACGAGTTACAAAGAGAACAACAGTACGATACTGAAGTATTGACCGAAACAGTTCGTTCAAATGTTCCGCATTTGAATGACCAACAACGAATTGTGTACGATACTTTGATTCAAGCTGTGAACAGTGGATTTGGGGGAATTTACTTCCTTGACGCTCCCGGGGGGACTGGGAGAACGTTCCTAATTTCAATTGCTGTTGCCAAAGATCTGATCGCAAAATGAAGTAGCCCTAACGTTGGCTTCATCTGGAATAGCTGCAACATTGTTAGAAGGTGGACGAACTGCACATTCTGCCTTGAAATTACTATTAAACATGCAAATCAACGAAGCACCAGTTTGCAACATCACCGAAAACAGCGCAATGGCGAATATTCTACAGATATGCAAATTGATCGTTTGGGATGAATGTACGAGGCCCCACAATAGGTCACTGGAGGCATCTGGACGGAACGTTAAAAGATCTTCGTGACAACCAAAATATTTTTGGTGGAGCCATGATTGTGTTGTCAGGTGATTTACGTCAGACTCTTCCAATTATTCCCCGATCAACTGACGAACTAAAGGCATGCCTAAAATCATCTAATTTGTGGCGGAATGTTAAGACACTCCAATAAACAACCAACACGCGAGTGTTTTTGCGACAAGATCAAATTGCGTTTGTGTTTTCGAAGCAGTTATAAGATATTGCAAATGGTAAAGTCGCAGTTGACACCTCAACCGGATTAACTACACTACACACGCATTTCTGTCACTTCACCGACTCAAAAGAGGAGCTTATTCAGCGTAATTATACGGACATAGAACATCAGTTCAGTAACCACAATTGGCATGAGTCAACGAGCAATACTGGCCGCCAAAAACAAAAATGTCAATGATCTCAATGCGACCCAGGAGAGTTGTTTTCTTACAAATCAGTTGATGCAGTTACAAACCAGGATGATGTAGTTAACTATCCCACAGAGTTTTTAAATTCACTTGAATTGCTTGGACTACCACCTCACAATTTACAATTAAAAGTAGGATCAGTTGTGATTATACTGCGTTACATTAATCAACCTCGACTATGGAATGGAACGAGACTGGCTTTGAAAAAGCTAATGAATAACGTGATCGAGACCAAGATCATCAAGGGAAAATACAAAAGAAAGGATCTCTTGATCCCGTGTATACCGATGATTCCAACGGATTTGTCATTCGATTTTAAGCGTCTACAATTTCCCGTGCATCTGGCCTTTGCGATGACCATAAATAAATCGCAAGGTCAGTCGTTGCAAGTTTTCGGAATCAACTTGGAGCTTCCGTGTTTCGCGCATAGGACACTTAGGCCTATACGTCGCGTGCTAGCGCGTCGGAAAGCCATCATCTGTATATATTTACGCACCGCAAAAAATATAGTTCATCAGAAAGCTTTAAATTGATTAAGTGTTTAACTGTGTTGTATTTAATGTAGATAAAAAATTTGTATTCATTTGAATTGTTAGCAAATTTCGTTTAGAGACCGATCGAAATTAAAAGTGTAAGATATAGTATCCTGAATGTGTGTGAGGGTGTGCGTGTGGGTGTATGTGAAATGTATATGTGGTGTTGTTACTAAAACATATCCGTCAGAATTAAAATCATTATTGTTTTACATTCGTCACAACGTAACAAAATGTTATAACAACTAGAAAATGAACATCGGTTGTCCTGCCGCTGAATCCACTTTTTTCAAAGCCGACAATGCATATTATATTAGAAACCAAAAAAAAAAAAAAAAAATTGTAGACACCTTAGTAGGTGACGTAAGTGTCTGTAGTAGAACAACTGCATAAACCGTGACGTGCACAAAGGAGATACTATTGTACAGTCACGGTAATAAAGAGTTTTTGATAGGTGTTGCCATCTCAATACAATATACATATATGGTGTAGGTGAAACGAAGTTCACCGGGTCATCTAGTCTATCTATATCGATCTATTGCCTTACACATTATGAAATTCCATGCCATAGCATGTATACCATTAATCGTTGCTAATGTTTATGAGATGAGAGATGTTTTTATATGGGTGACACATACTCTCTGTCATACATTGCTGTGAATAACATGGACGTGCAACTAACGGGTGTATCTCAAACTCGAATGTTACGAGGAGGAAAGAATTCATATAAACATCAAACCTCAGCATATCGACAGTGGCCCAGTGGTTAAGGCGTCTGACCAGAAGTAGAAAGGTCCTCGGTTCAAATCCTTGTCTGGGCGGTGATTTTCATAAGCCCTTAACCCACCTTCACTTCTGGCACGGATTGCTGTGTAATGTGAGGTACGCCAGAACGCTTCCATGGCTCGGATACCACGTTAAACTGTAGGTCTCTTTTAAGGATAACAACTCTATGGTTGTGTACACTTTTAGAAGCAAAGATTCAAAACAAACGAAGGCCTAACGTGGTCCTAGGTGACCTAAACGAGCATTAATACAGGATAGAGAGGAGCCAGTCAGATGAAAAATTTTAATATAACGATCGTCTCTTGTCTCTGAGCCCAACTTATTGCTCTTTGCATAAAAAGCATACCCGCACTCATTAAAGTATAAGTTTTAAGAAGGATTTGGGGCAGGTATAAGGCAAATAGATGTACGGTGTAGGTGAAACACGAGTGGTAATTCAAAAGAATACACAGCAAAGAGTGAGAACAATACCTGATGAGGAGATGTACACACTTTTTCAATAATTTCATTAACCTGAACCAGAAAAAATCCATCAGTAACAGCTACCAGATACCAAACTGATCACATTAGCATCGCCTCGCCTCTCACACACATCAGCCATCTTTGCCATCTAGTTGCATGTGCACAAGTACAAAACTGTTAACATCAGCATCATCTCATATCACTCACATAACAACAAGCCATCTAGTAACATGTGCCCCTAATACCACAACGGTATGAGTAGATTCAAGAGCCTTTCTTAACACAGGCTTCAATGTCATACTTTGGATGCTCACTCCCAGCTGTATACGACACAAAACACACACACATTAGTGGTGGAAATGAACTACACATCCTACATGCGGACAGACGAGTGAAAGAAAGATATCACCATATTTACACTATAGCTGCCTTCCATTTCACACTACATTTCAAGGCCAAAAACTGTGGACCCCATATTACTCCACTACATACAATCTATTGTCTGACTATGGGGTTATAACACAAGTTATTTGTTTCTCTGGTACATCCACTCATCACGATTTTTGCCCCGAAGGACATATAGCGAACAGCCTGAAAAAAACAGTTCGTACCCCAAACCTAACGGCAGCAAACTAAACAAAACAGTGAAATTGAAGAGTGCCTGTATTCCTGAAATCACTCTAGACAAGTGCAGGGAAAGAGACCTGCAAAAGTCCATGGCTGAATGCCTCACCGTTCCTTGCCATACATAATTTCTAACCTCTAATGACGATGGCATCGACGAGGCACAAAGCCCGAAAAAATGCCTGATATGCTGGAAATACTAGAATTTTGGATGGTCGTTGAAATTTGTCATTTGTAACGACAGAAATGCGCCAGTAATAATACAAGGTAGACTGGGAAGTCAAGATAGTGGCAACAAACACCTAATTTAAAAATTCATTCACTGACAAAAGTATGGAAAAAACACAGTGCACACGATAAAGTTACCATAATGCACTTAGCTAACAGATAGTTTCATGGTCATCAAACAACCCACATTTTAATAGAAGATATCCACGCATTTAAAAGTATCCAAAACGTCATCATAGGTGCAGACAATACTTCTATTACGCCGAAGATAACGCCAATACTTGAACTATCGTAAATTGTTAGGTCATTCACATATGAAAGTGCGTGTTTGAATATTTTTTCCACTCAGGCCTAATCACCTAAAGTCCAGAGCCAGATTGTGGTCACGGTCAACTTGGGCTCCATACACCACTCAGAATTATTCTACCAATATCCATTCGATTAAAATTATACGCCATATACAGCTCCCCCCCCTCCCCCAACACTTTTCATACCTTCGAGTCGCATTCAGTCAAGCTCATTTACTATGTCACTTGTTGAATATTTTCCACTAATAAATCTAGCTACCCTCCTTTGCACCCTGCATTTGATGTACAAAAAATGTGGACTCCATACTAGACCACTATAGGGAAGCTATGGTCTGACTGTGAGTATGTACCCAAGTACTTCGCTTATCTGGCACACCCCGTCAGCACCTTATCCATTAAATGATTTTTACACCGAAGTGCTTATAGTGAAAAACGTGAGAAACACAGTTCGTATGCCAACACAAACAGCAGTAAATTGTAAACAGCACAGTGGAATCGGAGAGTGCCTAAGCACAGAAACAGTTGTTAGAAGCACACATTGATGTTGAGTATAATTCTATAAAAATATATATTAGACTCAAATCCACAGAGGAATCACGCACACACGCACATTTCCATGCCTACAACGAGCTCAACACAACAATCAGCACTAAAATAGAACTCACACTTTGGAAGAAAACACACACACACACACACATACATTAGTGGAGGAAATGAACTGCACATCCTACATCCAAACAAACGAGGTAAAGGAAGGTCTGACCATATTTAGGCATACATACCCAGAGAGAGAGACGTACACAAGCACATGTACATGCATACAGCGAGTTCGACATAAACAACTGTAAGAATCATGGAAACGATGAAGTGGGACAGAATTGTCGTTACCAGTGATTAACTCTACAGAATTCTCGTTACAAAAATCATCAGACTGACGAGCTAAAGTCAGGTATCACCATACTTATACCTACATGCACAAAGAGAGACGCAGAAACACATGTCCATGTGTACAGCGAGTTCAGCACAACTACCGGCACCCATCATGGAAACGAAAAAGTGGTGCAGTACTCTCTTACCTAATGACTGACTGAAAAACAGAACACTCCTCACATATCATCGGCCAACGAGGGAGGGTGTGCAAGACATGTCATGTTTTCACTACAGTGCTTATCCCATAAATAGTGTTCATCACACCCAATTGATTTCATGTACCTTCAACACATAGGTAACCACCACGTCTCCCCCATAGCGCAACCCTTTCAGCCATTCATTAACAATGCCCTCCAGGTACCATGACACTGGGCAGATTGACACACATTTGTCTTTCAAAAGCTGCTATTAAGAAATGACCTAGACCAAACAGTGTACAAGAGTTTAGTTCCTGTAAACATCTATAATGATGGCACCTGAAATCACTTGAGTGTGGTGAGCACTGAGATGTATTGTAAAGACATGCTGTCCTTTGGCTATTCTGTAACACCACAGTCTGAATGTGGGGGCGTGGAGTTGCTTTCCTCCAGTTAATTGTATGTATGTGTTAAATTATAGAATTTTGTTGTACGTATGGACAAGTGTGGTGGTTGTGTGTCTAATTATGGTGATAGGGTTCTACTCCATATCGATATTTCACCATCAGTGGCCACGTATGTGTTGATGGTAGACGTAATAAGTTGGGTGTGATGAGCACTGATGTGTGTGGAAAAGACATATCACACTTCGCACATGCTGCAACTTTAATTCTGGACGTAGGGTGTTCTGTCCCTTTCCTTGAGTTACCTGTATGTGTGTAGTGATGTATGGAACTGTGTGTATGCATGGACATGTGTGTGTGTGTTTTTTGTGTGTTGTGTGTCTATTACGATAAGATTATACTCGACTTTGAGTCTTCACATTGAGTGGCTACCTATGTGTTGATTGTACATGTAGTGAATTGGGTGTGATGATTTTTGTCCAGTCATGAGGGATCTGTCCAACTTTTTCGCTGTCATGATTGGGCTAGTTGTTGTGTCGAGCTCGCTGTAGACATAGAAATGCACGTGTGTGCGCGTCTTTCTGTGCATGTATGTGTAAATATAGTTATTTCTTCCTTAAACTCGTTTGTCTGGATGTATGGTGTGCTTATCCTACACTTATGTTAGTGTGTGCTTATGTGTGGTGACGTATGGATTTGTGGGCGAGACCTAGTATGAATATTGGGAGTCTGTCTGATGACCAAGTGTCCCCTGCTACTCATGGTACCTGGGGACATATGCAACTGTGTATCAGAAAAGGCTTAGATGTGGGATAGACGTGGTGGTGATGATGTGAACAGTTTTGTACCTAGGACACATGATACTGGATAGCAGAGACGTCTGTAGTGTGAGATAAATAAGATGATGTTGACGTGAAGAGTTTGGTATCTTGAACATATGTTACTGATGATTTTTTTCAGTCATGAGTCATTTGCCTTCTGTACCACTTTTTCTTTGCCATAATTGGGGTGGATGTTGTGTCGAGCTCACTGAAGGTGTGGAAATGTGCGGGTATCTCTGTGTCTGTATGTGTAAATATGGTGATACATTGCTTAAACTCGTCTGTCTGGATATATGATTTGCTGTTCCTCCACTTAAGATTCTTTGTGCTTGTGTGTGGTGACGTATGGATTTGTGGGTGAGGTCTAGTATGAATATGAGGGGTTCTACTTCTGGTGTCTGCTGATAGCCAAGTGTCTATTTCAAATCATGTTACCTGAGGGGCACTGTTAATGAATGGCTGAAAGGGTTGCGGTGTGGGGGAGACGTGGTGGTTACCTATGTGTTGAAGGTACATGTAATCAGTTGGGTGTGATGAACGCTATTTATAGGATAAACACTGTTGTGAAAACATGACATCTTTTACACACCCTCTCTCTCGTTAGGCCGATGATAAGTGAGGAGAGTTCTGGTTTTCAGTCAGTCATGAGGTAAGAGAGTACTAAACCACTTTTTCGTTTCCTTTATTGGTGCCGGTAGTTGTGCTGAACTCGCTGTAGACATTGACATGTGTGTCTGCGTCTCTGTTTGTGCATGTAGGTGTAAGTATGGTGATACCTGACTTCGTCAGTCAGATGATTTTTGTAACGAGAATTCTGTCCAGTGAATCAGTGGTAACGACAATTCAATTCTACTTCATCGTTTCCATGATGCTTGCTGTTGTTTATGTCGAACTCACTGTATGCATGTACGTGTGCTTGTGTACGTCTCTCTCTCTGGGTATGTATGCCTAAATATGGTCAGACCTTCCTTTACCTCGTTTGTCTGGATTTAGGATGTGCAGTTCATTTCCTCCACTAATGTATGTGTGTGTTTTCTTCCTCAGTGTAAGTTCTATCTTAGTGCTGATTGTTGTGTCGAGCTCGTTGTAGACATGGAAATGTGCGTGTGTGCGTGATTCCTCTGTGGATTTGAGTCTAAAATATATGGTTGTAGAATTATACTTACCATCAATGTGTGCTTCTAACAATTGTTTCTGGGCTTAGGCACTCTCCCATTCCAGTGTGGTGTTTACAGTTTACTGCTGTTTTTGTTGGCATACGAACTGTGTTTCTCAAGTTTTTCACTGTAAGCACTTCGGTGTAAAAATCATTTAACGGGAGGGGGGGGGGGTGTGCTGAGTGGGTGTGACAGAGAAGGAAAGTACTTGGGTACAAATCCACAGTCTGACCATAGCTTGCCTTTAGTGTTGTAGTATGGAGTCCCCATTTTTTGTACATCAAATGCAGGGTGCAAAGGAGGGTAGCTAGATTTATTAGTGGAAAACATTCAAAAGGTTACACAGTAAATGCGCTGGACTGAATGTGACTCGAAGGTATGAAAAGTGTTGAGGGAGGGGGGGGGGGCTGTATATGGCGAATAAGTATATTAGAATGGATATTGGTAGAATAATTCTGTGTGGTGTATGGAGCCCAAGTTGACCGTGACCACAATCTGGCACTTGACTTTAGGTGATGAGGCCTGAGTGGAAAAAATATCCAAACACGCACTTTCATATGCGAATGACCTAACAATTTACGACAGTTCAATTATGGGCGTTATCTTCGGCGTAATAGAACTACTGTCTGCAGCTATGGTGACGTTATGGATACTTGTCAATGCATGGATATCTTCTTGGTATGTGTGGATGCCACTAAGGGCTTAGCGGGAACCATGTGGGAGAATGGTTATAAAGTGCAAACCTTGATCAAACATTTTATTACAAGAATCTTGGTTAACGATTGAACTTATACAGAATATCTTAAATAATATATTACAATATAATACATAAGACAGCTTTAATCTTGTAGATTATGAAGTTTATAAATCCTGTACCAATACAAATATATGTTAGTGCGATGACAAGCTTCTTAAGCCATGAGAATATCCCTAATCACAATATCTCCACTTGTATCAAACATCCAAACAGAAAATCCTTACATGCTTGGAAACGTTATATAACAGGGCAGGCTCTTACCAATTTACCATCATATAACAAATTTACAGCTAGTACAAAACACAAATTTGTACACAGGAGGCAAAAAAAAGCAATTATTTTTAAACAAACAGGAATCAGTTTACCTTAGCGTCCTTCAGTTTAACCATTAGAATCAAGTTCTTACCAATAGGTTGTGACACACTATAGTGTGTACACGCCGGCGCATAAGTCGTTACGACCCACACACACTGATAAGGCGGCGGGATCGATTAGCACCACATATCGGGGAATTTTGTCCATTCCGGTAACAAAATTACTAAGCACAATTAACAAGAATGCAGTACGCGACGCACTTTGTAGTTGGAATCATCAGGTATCCTATCTCAAATACCTGACAGTGCTAGAAAATGGCAATTTATCACCTCGAAGCCACCGCTAGCCCCGCCGCTGCCGTTCTCCCCAATCGGCGGAAAACCGCTCACGAACATAGAGCGCAGCGGACGAATTCCCTCTATTAATGCGAGCGAGGGATGGTCTCGGTGGGGTCACAAATGCGCATCATGCGGTACTACCAGGGTGCCTGGTCAAATTACAAGTGCTCGCATATACCAGCAGACCTCTAACATCGCAGTCAATTATGGAAAATATTAGGCCCAACCAAGCAATCCGCTGCTGCCGACCGACAGACTTCTCGGTTTCGTGTCACAGAAAATCAACTCCATAAGCCGGTAGAGGGCACCACCAGAGCCACAGCGCGCTCTCACGGGCGAAACTCGCACCCGGGCTCTGTAGGAACCAGCATCAGAAGACAAATCGAGGGCGGGGAAGATAAACAAAAGCAAGCCGAGCACGGCTCAACCTCCCACACCAAAGCCACAAACAGCGAGATCAAGATGTCAAGGCTTAGTCTTACATTTAACCTGAGATAGATGCACCCTCATAAGTTTTTTGGAATTGGGATTTTGGACTAACAGATTAACTGGCGATAGTATTTTACGTATAATAGAAGGGCCCATAAACCTATAGGCTATTTTACCAGGTTGTCCGCCCTCAGCAGCACCTTGAGGATTCAGATTACGAACGAAAAACTGGTCCCCGACCTCGTGGTTAAAAGGGACTCTGCCACTATTATACCTTTTACGTAAACGCTCGTGGGCTAACTTAATGTTCTTACGAGCTCTATTCCAATTCCGCTTGATGGTATGAGAATTAACTTTATCAGGCAAGAGTTCCTTAATTTTCCACAAATTGGATAACGGTGAATTCAATGGGTTAGTAAAGCATCAGACTAGCTGGTTAGGCCTTCAAAACTTTATGACGAAAGGCATTAAAAACTAAATTAATCCATGAAAGAGACTCATCCCATTTGGTACGCTAATTAGCGTGATAAGCAATCAATGCGGCCTTTAAATTACGGTTTACTCGTTCCGCAAATGAAGGTTCGGGATGATAGGGAGTAGTGGTCACATGTTTGATGCCTTGAGAAAAACAAAACCTTTTAAACTGATGAGAAAGTAATGTGGAAGCATTGTTACTAACAATAACCTTACGGAGGCCCAAACAAAGCGAATATCTTTTGGGGATGCCCTACAGTACTCGGGGTGGAGGTAGTACGAACAGGAACAAGCCAACAAAATCGGGTAAAAACATCCACAGCCACTAGGATGTATCTGTTTCCTTGCTTTGTACGGGGAAGAGGGACTGACATGATCAACGAAAAGTTTATCCATGGGGTTCTGTTCCCGAAGGGAGCACAAATAACCTTTCTTGGGACCAGTATCAGGTTTAGACATGTTACAAATACGACACTACCCCACCATTTTTCGGACATCCTTTACTTACCCAGGCCACGTGATACATTCCTTAATTTTGTGTATAGTTTTATGAACACCTAAATGGCCCCCAGCCAAAGAATGATGAAAGTAATAAAAGACAGAAGAGATTAATTCACTTGGAAGACATATTTTAAGTTGTTTTCTCTTTCCTACCTCACGACACAATATACCTTTATGCAATACGAACCCCGGAGACGGTTCACCATTGCAAAGTTGTTGATAGGTGGGACACAGCAAAGGATCAGACCTATGTTTAGCCTGAGATCATTTAATAGGGGAACTTCAGTTATAATACCCCCCGCCAGGCCAAAACCCTAATCGCTACCTTCCTAGGGCTCTCCAGGACCCTGAAACATACGACTAAGCCCATCTGCAATGTTGTTATCAGATCCCCGAATATGTCGTACCGAAAAGCGGAAGGCGGAGATTCGGAGAGCCCACCTAGCTATGAGCCCTGTTTTACGGGGGCGCGCCAGAACTCAGCTTAAGGCTTGATTATCAGTTGCAAGAACAAACTCACGGTGCTCCAGATAATAACAAAATTTTTCTAGTGCAAAGAGAACCGCGAGAGCCTCACACTCGTAAACAGAGTATTTACATTAGGGGCCAGCTAACCTCCTGGAGATATAAGCCAAAGGACATCTTTCCCGATCACCTTCTTGCAAGAGAACGGCCGCAATACCAGCATTAGATGCACCCGTTTTTACCACAAAGGGTTTATTAAAATCAGGAATGGCTAAGACAGGGGGATTCGTAAGCGCAGATTTCAGCGCGTCAAAGGCAGATTGTTGGCTAGACCCCCACACAAATTTGCGCCCTTTCTTACGAAGATCATTTAAAGGGGTGGCAATAGGAGCAAAGTTAGGCACAAAACGGCGAAAATAATTGGCCATACCAATAAACCGAGCAACCCCTTTAGCATTAGTAGGGGGTGGAAACATTCGAAGACCTTTAGTACGCTCAGGATCTTCTCTAACACCATCACCTGACACGAGGTGTCCAAGAAAGGAAACTTCTTGACAGGCCAAGGTAACTTTTGAAGGCTTAACCGCCAGGCCAGCTTCCCTAAATACGGTTAGAACTTGACCAAGATGATGCAGATGTTGCTCAAAGGACTCGCTATAGACCACCACGTCGTCCAGATAATTATACACAAAGCGAAACTTAAGATCCCCCAGTACTCTATCAAGCAGGCGGGATAACATCGCGGCCCCAGTAGATAAACCAAACGGAACACGATTAAACTACAAACAAATCCCAATCCGTGCAAAATGCCGTAACCGCCTTAATCCTCAGTAAGGGGAATTTGATGATACATCTGATTAAGGTCTAATGCAGTAAAATATTTGGCACTGGCAAACCAAGTAAAGGCATTGTGAAGATCAGGAAGGGAAACTGATTCTAATACGACCTTTTTATTTAATGCCCTGTAATCAACTACAGGTCTGTATTCCCCTCTCTCAGGTTTAGGAACTAAAAATATTGGAGAAGCGTAAGGTGAAGTGGAGGGTCTAATAACTCCATCCTTAAGCATCTTATTGAATTTTTTACGAAGAAAGTTCATCGTCGGGGGGGACAAACGGTAGGGACCCTGCCTCAACGGAATATCATCAGACAGGTGAATTTTATATTAAATAAGGTGAGTTACTCCTAATTTATCCACCAAAACATTTTTAAACTGCTCTAACATTTCCAGAAGTTGAATAGCTTGACTCTGAGACAGATGAGCCGTCTTATAATCACCCACTTGTGTAAGGACCGCGTTTATTCGTGATGAGATGTGACAAGAGGAAAGGGCAATTTGATTCTGAGGGTCAAACGTAAAATAAAAGGTGCTCGAACTACAGTTCATGACCAGTCCAGTACCTTTGATAAAGTCTATTCCCAATATAATGGGTATTGATATAATGGGTATTAGCGACCACCAGGTTAAGGGGCCAGGTATAATTACACACTCTTACCCAAACTCGACACACTCCCACGAGAAGCAACTTCTGACCAGCAACAGTACGACATCCCTGCGCGGGGGGTTTGAGTACGGGCAAGCGACAGATGTTACGAAACTCCAAATACCAGTTATAATCGACAAAGGAGAGAGAACTCCCCGAGTCAATGAGTACACAAACAGGCTCATGATTGATGTTGGCACAAACAAAAGGCAGATGAGAAGTCTTAGGAGTTAAAATGCGGTTACGAAAACATTTAAGCGGCAAACGCCTCGTTTCTCGACGGTTACCAGGTTGACCCCTGGCTAACGGACATATCCTGACACAATGAAGATCAGAACCACAACAGAAACACCGCTTAACCACCCTACCTGCAAGAACACTACTACACCAATAAATATTACCAGTGGAACTTGCCCGCTGAAACCCCCTGCGTCTGCTATCAGGTCGTCGTGCACGAGGCGCTCGGCACCGTTTAACGAAATGGTCACCAGTGCCACAGCGAAAACACTTGCCTTTAACATAGTAATTATTAGCACGTGAATAATCAGGTTTCCCCTCATCTTTCTTAGTGACTTGTGCCCTACCTTCTGCTTTCTGCTGATCAACAAGTTGCAAGGCCTCAATAGAAGTAATTAACTGATTAAGCTGAACAAAAGATACTGGTCTTATATTAAACACGGCCCTAGCCCTGTCCTCCGGACGAAGACCTTCGTCAATATTGGCAACGATATCCTTTTCAGAAATATCCATTTGTAATGCCGCTACAGCCATACGAACCCTCTCCACAAATTCCCCCAACGATTCCGTCATAGATTGTACTCTCCAAAAATGAAAACTTTCTAACTCCCTCAATATACATATTGGTATTTTCTCTCGTATCACCTTTTGTCTTAAATCTTCTAAGGTCCTCCTTACCTGCATAATCTCCGCAAGATAATCTGCCAAACAACCCTTAGCTAAAGGATATAAGAAAGCCAAAATACTATGTTGAGGAAGCTGAAGCGCATCTGCGTGTTTTTCAAAACGAACAGTGAGCCACAACAAATGTTCAATTTGTCTCATATCTCCCACTGAAAGTTCCTTGACATCTCGTAACAATACCCCCAAAAGATTAGGTAATTTGGCAAACTGATTTGAAATGGCCTGATACTCGGGAACTACTTGGTGCATCTGATGATGATCAGTTCTCACCGTTACCCCTTCTACTGACTGACTACAAGTGTCATTTTCTAAACCCAAGGGATTAACCAGCAATAACAAGGTCTGCAATTCAGCTCTCAATTGGTCTACAGAGGAAAGTTGATCTTTATCCAAGTTCAAAATTTGCATATCGACAAAGACGATCATTAAAATGGTTAAGCTGAGCCTGAATCCTATAAATCTGGCGCCTAGTTGGCCTGCTTTCTTTCAAGAATGCAATATTTCTCCCGAGCTCCTGCATCCCCACTGAACAAGCGGAAATAGCATCACCTACCTCCCCAATCCGCACTACCATCGTCTGACGCTCCCCTAATTCTGAGTTCGTACTGCAGCTGCTCTTTCTTAAGATAACTCCACCCTACAAAGCGCGGGCCTTCCATTACGAATCTGTAAATACAATATATGAATGTATGACAACAACAAAACAACCAACGACAAGGCTTGACACTTACGCAATATAACCACGCTCTGCTACCATTTGGTATGTGTGGATGCCACTAAGGACCTAGTGGGAAGCATGTGGGAGCATGGTTATAACGTGCAAACATTGTTCGAAACATTTTATTACGAGAATCTTGGTAAACGATTAAACTTATACAGAATATCTCAAATAATATAATACATAAGAAAGCCTCGATCTTGCAGATTATGATCTTAATAAATCCTGTTCCAATACAAATATATGTTAATGCGATGACAAGCTTGTTAAGCCATGAGAATATCCCTAATCACAATATCTCCACTTGTATTAAACATCCAAACAGAAAATCCTTACGTGCTTGGAAACGTAATATAACAGGGCAGGCTCTTACCAATTTACCATCATATAACAAATTTGCAGCTAGTACAAAACACAAATTTGTACACAGGAGGCAAAGTACAGCAATTATTTTTAAACAAACAGGAATCAGTTTACCTTAGCGTCCTTCAGTTTAACCTTAAGAATCAAGTTCTTACCAAAAGGTTCTAACACACTATAGTGTCTAGACGCCGGCTCATAAGTCGTTACCACCCACACACTCTGATAAGATGGCGGGAACGATTAGCACCATATATCGCGGAATTTTGTCCATTCCTGTAACAAAATTATTAAGCACAATTAACAAGAATGCAGTAAGCGACGCACTTTGTAGTTGGAATCATCAGTTATCCTACCTCAAATACACGACAGTGCTAGAAAATGGCAATTTATCACCTCGAAGCCACCGCCAGCCCCGCCCGCTTCCGTGCTCCCCAATCGGCTCACGAACATAGAGCGTAGAGGAGGAATTCCCTCGATTAATGCGAGCGAGGAATGGTCTCGTTAGGGTCACAAATCCACATCATGCGGCACTTGCAGGGCGCCTGGTCAAATTACAAATGCTCGCTTATACCAGCAGACCTCTAACTTCGCAGTCAATTATGGAAAATATTAGGCCCAATGAAGCAATCCGCTGCTGCCAACCGACTGATTTCCCGGTTTCGTATCCCCGAAAATCAACTCCATAAGCCGGTAGAGGGCACCCCAGAGCCACAGCGCGCTCTCACGGGCGAAACTCGCACGCGGGCTCTGCAGGAACCAGCATCAGAAGACAATCGAGGGCGGGGAAAATAAACAAAGCTAGCCGAGCTCTGCTCAGTTCTATGAAAAATGTGGGTTATGATGCCTGTTTGATGATCATGAAACTATCTGTTAGCTAAGAGCATTATGGTAACTTTATCGTGTACACTGTGTTTTTTCCATACCTTTGTCTGTGAATGAATTTTTAAATTAGGTGTTTGTCGTGACTATCTTGACTTCCCAGTCTACCTTGTATTATTACTGGCACATGGCTGTCATTACAAATTTCAACGACCATCCAAAATTCTAGTATTTCCAGCATATCAGGCTTTTTTCGGGCTTTGTGCCTCGTCGATGCTATCGTCATTGGAGGTTAGAAAGGATGTATGGCTCCCCTGTATTTTTCTAGAGTGATTTCAGGAATCCAGGCACTCTTCCATTTCAATGTTTTGTTTACAGTTTGCTGCCGTTAGGTTTGGGATACGAACTGTTTTTCTCAGGTTGTTCACTATATGACATTCGGGGAAAAATCGTGATGAGTGGATGTACCAGAGAAACGAATAACTTGTGTTATAAACCCACAGTCAGACAATAGATTGTATGTAGTGGTGTAATATGGGGGTTCACAGTTTTTTGGACTTGAAATGTAGTGTGAAATGGAAGGCAGCTATAGTGTAAATATGGTGATATCTTTCTTTCACCCGTCTGTCCGCATGTAGGATGTGTAGTTCATTTCCACCACTAATGTGCGTGTGTGTGTGTTTTGTGATGTATGCAGCTGTAAGTGAGCATCCAAAGTAAGACATAGTAGCCTGCGTTAAGAAAGGCTCTTGAATCTACTCATGCCTTTGTGGTACTAGGGGCACATGTTACTAGATGGCTTGTTGTAATGTGGGTGATATGAGATGATGCTGATGTGAACAATTTCGTACTAGTGCACATGCAACTAGATGGCAAAGATGGCTGATGTGTGTGAGAGGCGAGGCGATACTAATATGGAACAGTTTCCCTCTGCCACCTACAATATTGTGAATTGCAGAGTATATATGTAGATGTACCTGGTAGCTTTTTGAAGGAATTTTTCTGGTTCCAGGCTTAATGAATCTATAGAAAAAGTGTGTACATCTCCTCATTAGGTATTGTTCTCACTGTTTGCTGTGTATTCTTTTGAATTACCACTCATGTTTCACCTACACTGCCCATACCTACCGTACATCCATTTGCCTTATACCTGAGCTCAGAGACAAGAGACGATCGGGATATTAAAATTGTTCATCCGACTGGCTGACTGTTTGCTTCCACTCAATCCAGTTTGAATGCTCGTTTAGGTCACCTGGGACCACGTTAGGCCTTCTTTTGTTTTGAATCTTTGCTTTTAAAAAGTGTACACAACCATAGAGTTGTTATCCTTAGAAGAGACCTACAATTTAACGTGGAATCCGAGCCACGGAAGCGTTCTGGCGTACTTCACATTGCACAGCAAACTGTGGCAGATGTGAAGGTAGGTTAAGGGCTTATGAAAATCACCGCCAAGTATTTGAACCGAGGACCTTTCTACCTCTGGTCAGACGCCTTAACCACTGGGCCACTGTCGAGATGCTGAGGTTTGATGTTTATATGAATTCTTTCTTCCTTGTGATATTCTAGTTTGAGATACCCTCGTAAGTTGCACGTCCATGTTATTCACAGCAATGTGTGACGGAGGGTATGTGTCACCCACATAAAAACTTCTCTCATCTCATAAACATTAGCAACATTTAATGGTATACATTCTTTGGCATGGAATTTCATAACGTGTAAGGCAATAGATCGATATTAAGCTAAGAATCAGGTAAAAAAGGGGGGGTGTAGGATCTGTAGGCAAGAGAAGCATGGAATGAAACCATAAGTATTGAATGATGTATTATTTTTGCAATAAAATGTATTTTGAAATTTCAATAAATCTGTATCATTGATCAAGAAATTATGTTTTTTATTTTTCGAAACCCCTACCCATCAATTTTGTATATTCCTTGAGTGTGATGGAGCAGTATGGTATTCTAATTACGAGAATGAAATACTAGAAATAAAATAGAGAAAAACTTTTAAAACCGACATATCACAAAAGGCGTGTTGAGTTAAAAGGGTAAAAAGACAATTGGAGAGGGGGAAAAAAATGGCAGTTAAATACCTACAAAGATATAAGGTAAAATCGAGTTATGGTAGGGGGGGGGGATGGAGGGCTGGTTTTCCAGTAAGGACTGGTTATTTGAGCCAAAAATACTTTTTGCAGGCGGCAACAATGATTTTTGTCCAAAAAATACGAAAAAATAGTTTTAGAATTTAACAATTACTGAATTAAAATAGTTCAATATATTAATAACACATGACAAAATGCCAGGAAGAAATTTAATAACTAAGAAAGCGGATTTCCTTTGCGTTATTGATGAAAAGTGATGACATTCTGCTAAAAAGTTTTTTTTGGAAGTTAATTTTATGTTAACTAAACAATTAATGAAACATAATAATTTGAAATATCAATAAGACACGACAAAATGTTCTAATACTCGACTTTGAGATTTCACAATGACTGGCTACCTATGTGTTGATGCTGGTTTTTCTAGCCTTCGAGCTGCTCTAGGCTTTTATGCTTCCTATAAATTTTTTACGCTGTTCTGACAATACAGTATTCGTTGTCCCAGGATCACTTAAAAGAAACGACTCAGTCTATGTCATATTAGTCTATGTTGCATGGTTATTGCCCAATGAGAACAATTTAATGTGTTCTGCTAGTGCTGTTCCTGCTCCAACCACCGATCTTCTGTTGAGCTCTAGAAACTTCATAAAGTTAAAGTATGTATCATGTTCCAGAACTCGAAAAGCGGTTGTCTGTGAAATTTTAATTTGTCGCGGCTATCGTTAACTTCTCCGTCAACCGAAATTTCATGCTGAGTTAATGACGTTTTTCCATTTAGGCCATTAACGTATTTTAAAGGAAAAATTTATGCTTTATAAATTGTCTATAACTTATTTTTTATTCAATTGCAAGTCAAACAGTTTTTCTGTTCGGCCAGGATGAAAACAAAATTTTCGATTTTCGCGTAATATAACTCGAACAGACGACGTATTTGCCTATTTTGGGTTTGGTGAACTAGTGACGTCACACGACAGACACTAGTGCCGTCAGTTGGTGCTGCCATCTGGTGGCGGGTGGGCGAACTAAACACGCCATTCTCGCCGTGGTGTACCCCCCTGCCCTGTGACGTCGCATAACGGGGTATGGCCCAGCTTTGGCCTTAGAACACTACTAGTGTTATACAAAAAAAAATATTTGTTTTCATATCCTTTGGTGTTCAACTACTCCTACTTTTATTGTTTTAAAATCTTTTTAGTTGATCTAGCATTTTTTTATTTTCTATTTTTTTCCAAATTCAGTGTGCTGTGCGCTTTGGTTACAGTGAAGTTCAATTTTTGACCCCTCTATTGCTGCAAAAATCACCAGAAATCGTACTTGCCGTCAATCACTGTTATTGGGGTTGATAGATGTGGCGTTGGCTCTAAGTTTTCTTGGACGATTATTATTAAACGAGATAGTTTTTAAAAGAAAGATATTAAAATAAAGGTAAGTAGATAGTTAAATTGTAACTTCTCGTAATTATTTAAAGAAAACTATTGTATTTTCTTCTGAAACTAAATGAAAAAATCAGCCATGTCAGAACACGCATAGTCTTGCTTCCATTTCGATAGTCTTCGATTTCTATAGTTCGGTCAGAATTAACCTCGGACGTTTTATGCATGGCACTAAATTCAATTTTTTAATTGTTTTGCTTATTTATAATTCAATCAGGTTTCAAACTAAAATTCATGAGTACCTTGAAGTATTTTCTACAGTTCGTAATTTCGAATTTATCATCTGACTGATTCGTGTAGTTATAGATAGAATGTAAATTTGACACTTCGAGTTATCAGATTTACTTTAGTTCATAACCGCTAGTAAGGTATGCATACCTACATATTGTGACAATGCACCTATAGTCGACGTGAAATTTTATCTAGTTCGAATTTAAGCAATTGCAATGACTCAGAAAACCGTACTTAAAATTATCAACACTGTTATGTTAGAAGTAAATCAGAATGTTCCACGCAGTCGGTGATGGTATTGTCTATAGTTAGTTCTTTTTTTTTTTATTAATTTTCACTGCCTCAACGGCGTTTTGTAGGCCCGCTACTGTATGCAGCTTTATCTACTGTTTCGAATAGATTGTGTTGGATTCGCTATGGATCGCATTAGGGAAAAACCTGGCTTTGACCGTTATAAACAGCCTTTATGGGAAACCCTTGAATGTTCTTACTAAGGATCGGTTGTGGTATTTGATCATTTACATCGGTGTCATAATTGTGCTAAGTGGCACTTTGAATTTGTGCCATTCCATTGGGAGTACTGTACCTACTGACTCCAATCTTTCAACGTCTGGGCGGATGGTATCAAGCCTGGTGAAAAAATTATCTGCTTGTAGAAAGATTTCTGCATGAATCGTAGGCATATTGGTGATCTCGTGAAGAAGGTCTATTGGCGTGTAGATACTCGCGTGGCTAATCATTCTTAAGCATCTGTTCTGCACTATTTGTAGGTGTAGCAGGGTAGACTTGCATGCAGTTCCCCAGACCTGGCATCCATACATAATGAAGGGTAGGGCAACTGATTTATATATTCTTATTTTTGTTTCAACTTTCAAGTCTTTGCTCAAGAAGGTTGGTGTCAGATTCATAACCATGTCTAGGGCTTTTTTCTTCTGTCAAGGACATGTTGACGGAAGAGTAGTTTACTGTCTAACATTATCCCCAGGTACCGGTGCTCGGTAACCCAGGGTAACTTTTGTTCCAGGGTAACCTTAGCTCCAGCTGTCTTTGTAGGTTCGATCGTTTAGTAGAGAAGTACACTGCGGCACATGTACTAGGGTCCACCTTCACCTTATTTTCTCGACAGCAGAGACTAGGGGCGTCTAGGCCTGCTTGGGCACTGGAAATATTTCTTTCGTGGTTACTTCGGGTTGCATAGATGATCGTATCGTCCGCAAATTGTGCAATATAAACGTTTGGCGGGGTTCGTATATCATTAACATCAATGCTGAACAGATGAGGCGATAAGGCAGATCCCTGCGGTAACCTTACATTAACCCTTTGACTGCTGACGGTGGATCGTCTACCTGCCGCGCTGAGGCCTGCTACCTGTGCTAAGTGATTATTCCTTGGGACGGAGCGGCCCGCGCTGTCCCACCCGCCCAGTGCTGAATATTCCTGGCGTGACCTCTCATGGCTGATACACAGTAAATACTCTCACAACATAGTTTCTCTGCAAATAAATTACTGCAGAATCAAACTGAATCATTAACCCTATTTTTCTTCACTAATAATTATATCTTGATTGTAGTTTTTGCTCGATTTTTGCAGCTTATGTCGAAAGCGTCGTGATTCTTAAATTTACCTCAATTTTTTACTGTTCTTTCTTGTATACCCGTTTATAACAACTGCAATTTTCTACAGGTTCCTTACTGTATTAGAGTGTTATTTTTGAAATTTAAAGAGCGTAGATTCGAAGAAGATGCTAGAAATATTTTACTTCCACACTTACATACCGCTTTCAGACCACGACTATAAAATTAAAGATATTCGAACTCATACAGAAAGTTAAAGGCATCCGATTTTTCCTCGCGCTATTCACGAATATAAAAAGACACCTGAAAATGTTAATTGCACAAGCAGCCTCCCCCAGACACCGAAATTTGGCTTGCGGAATATCTTTGTAGATGTAGACTCCCAAAATATCTCGATGTTGACTGAATGTTAGCGGCGCTTTTTAATTACCCGATTATACGTAATTTTGTTTCTTTGATGAAATTTGCTCCACATAAGTACTCAACAGATTTTTCTAGTTTTCAGAGCTGTGAAGTGTCTGTCCATTAATTAAGTAAGGTGAAATAGGGGTTGGGGGGGGGGGGGAGCAGTTACGGTGAAATCTCACGAAACCTCACCAGAGTAACAAATAGCCTTATCTGGACATAAGTTCACTAAAAATTGGAGTATTTAGAACATCTCTGGTCCAGTATTAGCTAATTTTCAGTTTTTTTCACACGAGGCATCAGAAGACAAATAGCTATGAAAGAATACATTTCAACATATCCAGTATCTTTCCACTTTGATATTCGAGAATGCACTGATTCTGGAGTATTCTCCATAGTGGTTATATAAAGCCAATTCTTTTCATAAGCTATACATTTCATCAGTTGTTCTGTAAAAAATAATTTGAAAACTGGCAGAATACTTAGCACATACCCTATTTGACACACATGTCCCGATAGCGTAACATCAAATGCGTGACTAACTGGACGAAAATTATTTTCTTTCCAGTCAGATTTATCGCCAAGACGTAATTTCTTCGTAGGCGTTTCTGTATCACATTCTGATTCTTCAGATTCAGAAGAACTAACATCTCTTTTTGAAACATGAGACTGAATTGTTACCCCTGCTGACGAGTATGGTTTAGGACCACAGTTTTCCGATTCTGTGGAAAAGCTATCACTTCCATCAAAATCAAGTAGTTCATCCTCAGTGTCGCTCCTCGTAGGAATCTCCACGATTTCTTCCTAAATGCACCCACGAAGTGTTGCCATTTTCTTTATAAAATACAGGACACAAGGAACACTGATGTAATTTCCATTGAACAGTGAACTGTAGAGCGAAGCCTAGGCTCCCAACAGACAAACATTCGGACGATAAGCTACCAACCAGCATTGCGAAAGGCTATTGAGAAGTGGGGCGTGAAGTCCGCTGTACGACTCAGGTAGCGGCGCGTATATATTCGTCACCAGCACACAGGTAGCGGCAGACGGGTGCGACTTAACTCGTCAACAGCGCTAAGGGAAAAACCGGCGGCTGCGACTAAACTCGTCATTAGCTCACGGGGGCAGCAAGCAGCATGACCAGTAAACTCGTCAAAAGCAGTCAAAGGGTTAATTGTGAAGGTAGAGTATTTCTGGCCTTCGATTTGGACGAAGAACCTCCTGTCCTTGAGGTAGGTTGCTATGAGGGCATTATAGCAGTCGGATATGTCGGTGTGATGGAATACCTTGTCTATTAGTTTGGTGTGCCACACTTTGTCATAGGCATTTTCAATGTCGACAAATATGGCAGCTGCAGATTTATTCCAGTTAAAACCATTGCTGATTTGCTCGGTAAGTCTTACTAACTGACAGGTGGCTCCTACTCGGTTTTGGAAACCGAACTGTTCTTTACTGATGATTTGTCCAAAATCTAAGCTTGCTTTAATTCTTTTCAGCAGAATACGTTCCAGCAGCTTGGAGGTAGCAGAGAGTAAGCTGATTGGTCTGTAATTATTGGGAATGGTTTTGTCTTTACCCCTTTTTGGCAGAGGGGGTCTGCTTAGTCTGTTCTCTACTCGCTGAATTGTTGCGGCCTCCGCCTGTTCTTCCTCTGGAGTTAGGGGGTAGATCACTTCTGTGTGTTGTGTGGCGAAGTGCTCTGCCAGGATTTCGGCTTTTTTAACCAAATTCAAAAAAAGGAGGAGGTTCTCAATTCGTCTGCATTTTTTTTTTTATTTTTTTTTTTTTTTTGTATGTTCGCCAATTTTGAACCGATTTAAATGAAATTTTTCTAGTTGATAGGGTATACTTCCAATGTGGTCCCATATGAATTTCATTGAGAAACCACCCCTTCTACCCCCTTCCACCCTTTAATTTTTACACAAATCCACATTTTTGATTTGATCTAGATGAAACTTTAGATATATATAACCAAAAATAAAGAGAAAAATACTGTCAACTTTGGTTTAAAAAAACTGAACCAGTCTCCCCCTATCCACCCCCTTAATTTTTGTCAATTTTCTTTATTCAAAGCTGCAGTCGACACCATTTAACTGATCTCCATTAAATTTGGCAATTACATGTAGTTTTACATGGAGAAGGTTTCTGGCCAAAAAAATAAAAATAAAAAACCACCCCTCTCCCTTTACACCCCTTAATTTTAGAAACCTACATTTCTTATCAGATTTTTATTGAACTTTGCCCATGTATACTTTAAACCAAAGAGAGAAATCCTGTCAACATTTGGTCTGCCAAAGCTCAACCCCATCCGTCCTTCCACCCCTTTAATTATTCTTCTTAAAAAACTACACTCCACACCGTTTGACAGATTATCAGCAAAGTTGGCATATACATGTAATTTTTCATGGAGAATCTGACCAAAAAATAAATAAATAAAAAACCACCTCTCTCCCCTTTACACCTCTAAATTTATATACAAACCCACATTTTTATCCAATTTCAATGAAACTTTGGACATGTATAGTCAAAAATAAAGAGAAAAATACTGTCAACTTTTGGTTTGAAATAACTGAAGCCCTATCCCCCTATCCACCACCTAAATTTTTAACATTGTTCTTTATACAAAGCTACAGTTGACACCATTTAACTGGTCTCCATTAAAGTTGGCAATTACATGTACATAGTTTTTCATGGAGAAGGTTTCTGACCAAAGAAATAAAAACAAAAAACCACCCCTCTCCCCTTCACACCCCTTAATTTTATAGAAACCCACATTTCTTATCTGATTTTTATTGAACTTTGCCCATGTATACTTTAAAACAAAGAGAAAAATCCTGTCAACATTTGGTTTGCCAGTGCTCAATCCCTTTCACTCCTTCAACCACATTAATTTTTGTCATTGTTCTTTATAAAAAGCTACAGTCTTGATAGTTTGACCGATTACCATGAAAGTTGGTGCTTATATGCATTTTTTCACGAAGAAGGTGTCTGACCAAAAGATCTAAAAACCACCCCGTCTCCCCATTAAACCGCTTAATTTTTATACACAACCACAGTTTCTATCCGGTTTAGACAGAACTTGGCAAATTTTTACTATAAAACGAAGAGAAAAATAATGCCAACTCTTGGTTTGCAAAAACTGAATCCCTCTCCCCGTTTCCACCCCCTTGATTTTTGCCAATTTCTTTTTATGAAGCTACAGTTATCACCATCTGACAGATCATTATGAAAGTTGGCACATATATATGTAATTTTTTATGGATAATATTTCTGACCAAAAAATCAAAAAACCTACCTTAGCTCCCCTTCCCTTATTATTTGTACAAAACAAACATTTTAATTCGATTCGGTGGAACTTCGCATGAGTATACTTTAAAACAAATAGAAGAAGAAAAATACTAATCACATAACTTTCACAAAAACGCAAACCCTATCCCCCTTTCTACCCCTTTAATTACTGTCGGTGTTCTTTATACAAAGCTACCGTTTCTCTCTGTTTTTGAAAGAAGTATGCACATGTATACTGCAAAACAAACAGAAAAATACTGTATACATTTGGTTTCGAGAGTCCAAACTCCGCTCCTTCCTTTCCATCCTTTAATCTACAGTTTCTTTCCGATTCTGAAGGAAATTTGTACCCGTATACTTTAAAACATACAGAACAATTGTGTTTAAATTAGGTTACAGAAGTCCAACCACTCTCCACTTCTACCCCCATCCTTCCTAACTTCCAATGATCTTTATAAATACCCACAGTTTTATCTGATTTCCATGGAACACTGCATTGGTATACTTAAAAACAAAGAGAAACTTAGTTTCTACATTCTGTTTACAAAACCCTACCACTCATTCCCTTACCCCATTTAATTTTTGCAAATGTTCTTCACACAAAGCTATAGGTTTTATCTGGTTTCGATAGAAATTTGCCCATGTACACTTTAAAACAAAGAGAAAAATACTGCCCACACTAGGTTTACAAAAACCAAACTACATTTCGTCTCCATACCCCTTAATTGTTTTTTTATACATACCTATAGTTTTATCTGATATCAATAGAAATTTACACACGTATATGTTAAATCAATCAGAAAAGGCAGTCTACATTTGGTATACAAAAGCCAAATCCCTCTTCCCCTTTGCCCTCACCCCTTTTAATTTCCAATTTTCTTTACAAAAATCCACAGTTTTAAGTACCGTCAGAATCAATTAACCTATTTTTAAGTCATGGCATAATATTTATAAAATAAATGTGTCATAATGTCTCAACATGCACATCAGATTTCAACTTGGATCCCAAGCATTCACGTTGTGAAAACCAATTAAAAATCTATATTTTCTGTGTAATGCCGGAGCAAACAGATATATTCCAGGGACAGATTTCTGTATGTGGTATGTATTAATGCCCAGATGTTACATGTTTCGCTTATCGACCAGCAGCTTTAACAGATGTTATGATAAGATCGAAAAATGGCCTGGACCAAAATGTAAACTGACATTCCTTAACACAACACCCAATTCACGCCGTTCTGGAAGTTGATGTGGTATGTAAAGACAGAATTCTTCTTTGAAAGCAAGTGCTTTAATCTCAGAGATGCCAGGAAGTTCGCAAAATTGGAAAGGCTGCGGAATATTTAAAATAATATAAAAGAATATAAAAAATATTAAAACCATCTTCAAAAAAAAAAAAAAAACACTAAAAGTTTTAAAATATACCTTGCTTTTCTACTAATTAGTTATTTTTGGAGTCGGTGCCAGCGAAAGCAAGAAAAACAAAAACATAAAAACAATAATGCATAAAAAATCATGTTACTGCTTACCTACAAAGAATGCTAGAAACATGTTTCAACAAAACTGAAACATACAGATGATACGCCGATATTATACTGACTGTAAATCATTTACTCTATGGTGCAACCTACCAACTGACACTGTAGCGCCATAGATATGCCTGGATGACCAATAAGGCCGATCCACAGATTTAAATACTGTTAATTTGTTTCCCTAAGTTGTCTCCTTCAATAAAACAATCTAATTCATGACATGCTGTAAAATATTGTGAATTTTTGTTCGTACTTCCCGTTTCGCCTCCAACACCAAATGAAGTTCAGTAATTCGGTCTTGCGATGTAACAGCTGGCACCGATTCCAAAAATAACTAATTAACTTAAAAAATATAACAGTAATGTAAAATATTGGACACATTTCTTAAGCAAGGTATAAAGTTGTTTTAAAATTTTGGGTGCTTTTTTTTTTTTTTTTTTTTTTTTTTTTTTTTTTTTTTAAAGCCGGTTTTTATATTTTTTTAAAACAATTATTTTATCTAATGGCAGAAAGCATCGACCTGTCGGGCCTGATGTTGGTGATTTTGCTTCTTTTGACTCTTTTAAGGATCGAACTAAGTCCCAGGCTTCCTTGTTTTCTAACAAGAGGTGGGACATTTTGACTTCCCCTCTTTCTGGTCTTCTCCCTTTAGGAGCGCGGTGAGTAGACGGGGAGAAGTAACGGAATCTACGGCGGTCGGCAGGGTCGCGGAAAACGTTGTTCTGTAATGATTCCTTAGGTATCAAAGGTCTTGGAGTATGTCTGGCAGTTCTTGATAAACGTTGTTGTGTATGATGGTGGTGGTAACGGACGTTTTTCTTTCTGCTTCTTTGATTGTAGTGTTAAAGTGGTTGATGGCCTTCTAGATGCGATCAGGCGACGATACATTGAAGGTGGTGTTTATTTTGTTGTGGATCCGTCTGGAGAAGTAGTTCCAGTTTGTTTCTGTTATTTTCATATGGCTGTTATGTGGTAGAGTAAAATTCTTGAATTGGAGCAAGACTGGATTGTGGTCTGACGAAAGATCTCTCTATGTTTGAAGGTGTATGTCGTGATTGATGTTTTTAGCTACGGCAATGGCGAGGATATCCGGCTGGACGTTGCCGCGGTTTGGAATATATGTAGCCTTGGTAGGTCCGTAGACTTGTATGTTCCTCCTTTCTGACAGTTGGTACAGTAACTCTCCTTTAGCATTGGAGGTGCGGGAGTTCCATGCTGTGTGTTTACTCTTTAAGTCACCGCCTATTATAATTTTGTTCTTTTTTGATAGGATTTCGTCCAAGTCATGTTCAGTTAAGGCTCTGTTCGGTGGTAAATAAGCTGATGAAAGGGTTTAGTGTCCTTCTTTGGTGTGGATTTTATCAGCCGTTGCTTCCATCTCCAGCAAGTTGATAGGTTGGATGACTGCATGTGATAAGGAATTCCTGATTGCAATGGCTGTACTACAGCCTCGATAGCCTATACTGTCTGATCTGTAGATTTGGAAGCCTGATAGTCGAAAGGTGTTCTTGGGTTTAAGGTGTGTTTCTGCAACAGAATTATGTTGATATTGTGCCGGTTCGAAAAATCTATTCATTCTAGCTTTTTATTTTTTATTTCATTCGCGTTCTATATTAAAATATTTATGTCGCTCTGTGAGTACGGAGTTCTGGCCATTATTTCAGCATAGTCATGACACCTTCCATGAATGCAAAAAGTATGGTGAACTTGTCTTTGGCGCTGTTAACTTTTTTCATTGTTCTTCGCATTGTATTAAGAAATTTCTTCATGTCTAGGAAATCGACTTTCAGAATCCTCTTCTTCTTCTGATTCCATATGTCTGTTCTTGTTTCTCCTAGAGTCTTTCAGTGTGTCAGCAAACGAGTGGTAGCCTTCTGTTGTCTTCTTTTTTTGAATCACATTTCTGGTCTGTTTTGTTTTGTTTCTTATGTTGGCTCATTGAATCATGCTCACTTGTTTTTTAGCTGTGGCGTTTATTTAGGAAGTTTTGGGCTTTGTAGATTTTCTGGTTTGGTTTCGGAAGCTTCACTATCTTCTGGTAAATGGGACAACCTCTCCAGGAGGCTGCATGATCTCCATTACAGTTGATGCATTTGGCTTTTTGGCTGTTAGGGATAGTGCAGTTCTTGCTTGAATGAAGCCCTGCACATTTGACACACCTGGCAGGAAAGTTGCAGTAATTTGCAGTGTATCCATGCCGTTGGCATTTTATGCATTGAGGAGGGCCGTTTAGGTTTCTGTAGAGTTCTATTTTGACTCTTGTATAAAGAATTTAGATCGTGTCTGATTCTGCACCAGGTTTCAAGGTCACTGAAAAAGTAGCGAGTGGGATAAGTTCCCTGGTTTCTTTGTTCCACTTTTTAAATTGATGAACAGATAGTACGACAAATCCCATGGAGGCTAAGTCTTCCTGGATGCTGTCTGTTGTGATTGATGGTGGTTTCTCATCTGGCATTTGGTGACTGAAATGGTCTATTCTATGCTGTTTGAAGAATTTGAGTAAGGTTTGGTGGTCCTCGTTGTTGTCGACGAAATATTTTAGGTGACCGTAGCTGTACACCAGCTTGTGGCCCCCTGTTAGGTGGCTTCTTAGGGCTTGATTCATCTCCAGATACTTCTGGACTTCCCTGATCACTACTGGAGGAATTCGCTCCCTTTTCGGGGCCTGATCAGCTGCTGTATTGGAGTCAATGTCAATGAGTCTTGTTTGCTCCAAGTGCTCCGAAGGAGGTTGAGAGTTGGCTATTATCTGATCTGGCTGTTCATTAGCCTCCAGGGAGGCAAATCTATTGCTGGTTTCAATTTGGGAACTGGTCTTGATGAACTTAGTATGTTTATGCGGATGTCCTTTACACTTCCTCTTCCCTTTTACAGCCTGGAAACCATTTGTGGGCTGTGGCAGGCTAGGGAAATCTTCTTTTTTCTTTAGGAACTCTTTTCTTCTGTCACTCTGATGGCTAGTGACCGAATGAGTCGGTTCCTCAGATTCTGAATCTGAGGAGTCGGAGTGCTCCGAGCATTCCATTTCGGAGCCCGAAGGTGATCTCGGGTAACCTTCGCTGTCCTCTTCTTGGACCGAGGGCGATTTCCGTCTCGGCGACTTCGATCCTGACGCCATGCTGTGCAAGAAACGCCATTCGCGTTTCGGACACTCGCGTTGCCTACTGGGAGTGTTGTGCTGGTCCTTCGTTAACACCGCTGGGTTTCCAGAACCAGTAACAACCCTACTCAGTGCGCCCGGGGGTTCCACTCCACTCGGGAGTGGGCCATGGGGCGGTAAATCCCTCAAGCCTTGGAACGGGGGGGGGGGGGGGCCGGTAGGACCCTATAGTCTGACGACAACTTTGCTTCCCTCTTGCCTCGATGACCGTGAAAACGTTAAAAGCTGAGAGTATGTGCGAGTCTTCTGTGCGACGACGGTGAACGAACTGTGTAGTTAGTGAACAGTTTTTATAGAACGTGTGCTTAACGCAGACGGAAGCATGTATCTTGTTAGCAAAATCGCACGTCGGTTTACTTTAACTCTCGGTGTATGTAAGTTAGCTCTGCTTTCTACTGAACGAGAATATGCAAATGTGATAACAATAAAATAAATAAATAAATGTATGATTCCGTAGTATAGACGAGAAGAATATTTCCGTCATGGAAATCTTTGTCGGATTTAGGTACCTAAATCCTTACGTGTTGCTTAAATCGACATTGATTTCGAACTTACGTTCCTCAATAAAAATTAGCAATTAATCATAAACTAAACGTATCTTCGAGCCATTTACAAAAAAAAAAAAAAAAAAAAAAAAAAAAATTATATGCTATGGCGTGGCGTGGCGTTAGGGAACTAAAATTTACGCGTGGTGTCGGTCTTCGTACATACGATACCATATTTAGGAGCGTATTATGTCCAAGACAAGTAGTGAAATTCATCACTTGCTTACTACTCCATGTAAAGCCGGAAGATATTGCAAAGACACGTTTTTATAAGAACTCACCAGCTGTTTATTATTTTTTAAGTAATCATCATCATCATCATTATCTGTTTTCTGCCCTCGGGCAGGTTTTCACTTGGCTGCTCTCCATGTTCTTCTATCTACTATCTGCCTTTCTCTTAAGGACCATGTAGTTGCCGTCTTCCTTGATAATGTCTATAATTTTGTACCTCCTTCTTCCTCTTATTCTCCTCCCACAGACTAGACCTTCGTAGGCTTCTCTTATCAGGCACTCCCCTCTTAACAAGTGTCCCATCCAGTTTTTCTTTCTCTCCTTTATTACTCGGAGAATTTTTCTGCTTTCACTGACCGTGTCCACTTCAACATTACTTATTTTATCCACCCAGATAATCTTCTCCATCCTCCTCCACATCCACATCTCAAATGCTTCAAACCGCTTTTCATCCTCTTGTCTCAGTGTCCATGTCTCCGAACCATAAAGAGCCAAACTCCATACAAAACATTTACCCAGTCTTTTCTTAAGTGTTTTGTTTATATTTACAGTTAGAATCCTCCTTTTCCTATTAAATGCTTCCTTCGCTACGGCAATGCGAGATTTTATCTCTTGATGGCACCACAAAACTTCAGTGATCATAATCCCAAGATATTTGAAAGTACTTGGCTGATATCAGCTCTTCCTAACTTAATATTTATTATTTTCCTTCCTTTTCCAATTACCATACTCTTAGTTTTTGCTGCATTGATTTTCATTCCAAACTCTTGGCAAGCTTCGTCTAGATCTTTGAGCATTCTATTTAGAGTTTGTTCGCTTTCTGCCAACAATACCATATCTTCAGCAAATCGAATGCACTCTATTCTCATGCCAGCCAATACGCACTCCTCTTTTTCCATTTAAGCGTTTTCCAATAATTTCTTCAAGATATAAATTGAAAAATAATGGGGAAAGGCAACAACCTTGTATTACTCCTCTCTCAATGCTGTTTTCTCCCGACATCTCGTTTCCGATCTTTGTTCGTACCTTCTGTTGTAAATATAAATTCTGTATCAACTTTATCTCCTTCCAATCTACGCCTTTCCTCTTGAAGATATCCATCAACTTCTTCCATTTTAAGTAAGCTATTTGTATATTTTATGTAGCCGTATTTTTCAACAAGGAATTTAATGGAGAGTTTCTTCTCTGATACTATCCCCCAGAGACTCACGACATGTAACTGAATTTGCACCCATGCGACCTCATCTGGGTATATCCTTTGGTGAAATTTTGTTTTTTTCTGACCCTGATGGCATTTTATGGTTATGGGAAGGGAATCGACTATAGGAGCAAAATTTGTCGACTTTGGGAGCCTATCTAATTCATCGTCGACTATAGGAGTTGGTGCACAGGTTCATTTTTTAAATAATTTATAGTATATGTTAGCATTCACAATTTTCCAACAACTGTTATATCGCTAAATGATAAAATAGAAATAATCAAGAAGTAGGACATAACTTTAAAATGCATAGTTATTAAATAGTATGGGGTCAGACTTCAAAAATGGACAAAAATTCTTAGCGTGTCGACAATTGGAGCACCTACATTTTCTGTCAAATGATTAATCAAAATAATATAAAATATTTCAGGTGCTTATTAATATAATTTTGAATGTTAATTCTTGACTATTTAAACAATAAAACTCAAACTCTGCAAAAAATTTGAATTTCACGTCACACGTAAAAGAACATTTAATTTTTTCACTAAAATTACGTCATTGCTAAGAAAACATATTGATATTTATTACGAACAAGTAAGACCATACATAAAACAAATATATTATTATCTCCGTCATACTAATGGATTAAGTTTTATTTATGTGTGAGTGGAGACTTTCCCGGCGTATCGATGCAACAAAATCTTCACGGGTGTCCAGCCGGATGGTGGTGTAAAAACACGACGTTTCGACAGCTGTCTCTGCTGTCTTCATCAGGTATCTTCGATATGTTCTCAGCAGACTGATTTTGCCTCGACTGGCTTGGCTGCTTGTTTTTTTTTTTTTTTTTAAGTGTGTGTCTCTGCGTCAACGGCGTGTTTGTGCATGTCCCGCTACCTAGGTAGCTCTACTGCTAAGTATCACTTGTATTAGATAGGGTTGTTTTGGGGTTTTTTTTCGCTGCCTCTGCGGCTTGTTTGTGTAGCCCCGCTATGTTGGTAGCTTTGCTATTTGTTTTTAGGTGTTTTTGGAAAGGTTTGTTTTGGTGGCTCTGTTTTATTACACTTTGGGTATAAAACCGGGCTGTGATCATCGTGATGTTAAAGTCATGATGATCTTTTATGGAAAACCCCTTCAGGGTTCATGTTTTGATTGTTGCTGTCAGATTGGGTCTCGTATTGTGCTTAGGGGCACTTTGTGTTTGTGCCGTATCCTTGGTACTACAGTTCCCAAGTTCCTAAGCCGGTCCTCTGTGTCTCGTAGTTTCTGTATGTTGTTGTGCATTTGCGTTGTTTGGTACTTGATTTCCTCATATATCGTCGAGATTTCGACTTCGGCGTGGAGGTCGGCTGTTCGTCTGTACCCTAAACATTATCCTGTGACACCGTTTTTGTAATCGTTGTATTTGATGGATGTTTGGTTTTGAGGCCGTGCCCCAGACTTGACAACTGTAGAGCAGGTATGGTCGGATTACTGTTTTGTATAATCTCAGTTTGGTGTTGATTGTCAGTTCCCTGCTGTATAGTACAGGGAAGTAGGTTGAGCCACTAGTGCTACGCCTTTCTTTCTACTACCCAGCACGTGTCTGTTGAAAATTAGCTTCTTGTCTAGTGTCACTCCTAGGTATTTGTGGTCGTCAGACCATGGAATGTCTTGTCCCATTATTTTCAGCTGAGTTCTAAGTATTAGTCTCTTCTTGGTGAAGTAAATTGCCGCGCATTTTGTGGGGTTGATTTTTATTTTGTTCTTGTGACACCACTCGCTGTAGTTGTCTAGTCCTCTCTGGAGATGTTGTATGTTCAGTTCATGTTGTCTTCCGGTGGAGTAGAGGGTGGTATCGTTTGCAAACTGGGCTAGGCTTACATATGGTGCTGTTGGGGCGTCGTTTGTGAATGTACTGAAAAGTATGGCTGCGATTACGGATCCTTGTGGTATGCCAGCTGGGATGTCATATGTTGAGGCATTTTTGTCCCTTCGATAGTTACGTAGAACTTCCTGTTTTCGAGATAGCTGGCTATCAGTTGTACGTAGCATAGGGGAATTCGAGTTTGGGATCTGAGTTTGACTATGAGGCTGGCATTGTCACACCTTGTCGTATGCCTTCTCGATGTCCATGAAGACGGCTGCCATGGATTTAGAATAGCTGAGGTTTCTACTGATTCTTCTGTTAGTTGTAGAAGCTGGGTGGTACTTGAAACCAGGCTTTGGAAGCCGAATTGTTCTATTCTTATTGTTTTTTCCGCTTCAAGGCTTGTTTTCATTCTTTGGAGGAGTACCCTCTCGAGTACTTTGGATGTGGACGAGAGGAGGCTGATTGGCCGGTAGTTTTGCGGTAGCCTGTGGCTCTTCCCACGTTTTAGGATTGCAGTTACCATTGCGAGTTTCCAGATTTCTGGGAAGTACCTTAGCGTCATGCACGCATTGATAATGCGAGTGAGAAGTACCACTGCTTTAGTCGGGAGGTGCTTTAGGTGAGCGTTTTCAATTTTGTCGTCTCCCGGCTATTTCCTTGTTGCGAGCTTGCGGATTATTCTTCTCACTTCTCCCGGAGTTGCTAGCTCAGGGCCGCCTTCGTCTGGAGCTGATCTGATGTCCTTGCTTGTTCCCTGATGTTTTCTGTGATTTGTTCCTACTCTTCTGTCAGCTAGTGTTCTACCTCCACATGCTGGGGGGCGAAGTGTTCTGCCAGCACCTCTGCTTTTGCTAATGGCAGGAAGCAGGGTCCTGCGGGGTCCATGATAGCTGTGTTCCCTTCCCTGGGTTCCTTTAGAGCTCGGACCAGTGGCCATGCCTCCCTATGCTGGAGCGTTATGTTTGCCATCTTCTCTTCCCATCTTTCTATTTGGTGTTCTCGTAGTCGTTCTCTTAGCTGGAGCGCGAGGCGTCTGTATCTCCGCTCGTCCCTTGAGTCTCGAAAGCGCTGCCAGTGCTTCCGGAACCGGTTTCGCCTGGTGCGGAGTTCTGCAAGCTCGGGGGGCAGGTCCTCTTGTCTGTTTGTTTCAAAGGTGGTTGCCACTGAGGCTCTTTTGTCAGGCAAATGCCGGGATGCTTCCTTCAATAGGCCATGGCCGAATTTCTTCCCATTCCTTGCCCCCATCTTAGCCCCCCATCCTTTCCCGTCTCTAAAAACCATCGCTGTTGAGAGACGTAAAGCAGTTAAAAAAAACCTTGGTCAGCTTCTGTTACTACTTGGTTGAAGTGTTTGATGGCTTCCTCTATTCTGTTTACGGTGGTGACATTGAAGGTGGTTCTGATGTGGTTATGGATGTATCTGCTGAATTGGTCCCATTCTATCTGCTTGATTTTCTTTTTCTTTGTATGGTGTAGCATTCAGTTTCTGATTGTGAGCAGGGACTGGTAGGTGATCTGACGATAGGTCGTTTAATGTTGTCAGCTGTACTCATCGGTTTAATGTTCTTCGTTACAGTTATGTCCAACACATCAGGTCGGTGCCTTCTATTCTCCGGGATGTGTGTTGGATCTGTTGGACCCAACACCTGGATGTTTCGTCTCTCTGAGAGTTGTAGAAGCTTTTCACCTTTTCTATTGTCTGCTCTGGAGTTCCATGTGTGGTGTTTGGCGTTTAGGTCTCCTCCGATCTGTTTGGTGATAGGTATGTTGCCACTATATTTATATGGCCTTCTTGTGAGTGGACCCTCAACGCCGTGACTTCCATGCTTGTCAATTGCGGGATGGTTAGAGGGTCGTGGGCAAGTGTTTTCTTCATGATGCTGGCAGTCCCACAGCCTGGTTCTCCTAATCGGTCGCTGCGATATATCTTGTGACCAGATATTGAAATTTTGAAGGGTGGTTTAAGAAAAGTTTCTGTGATTAGGGCTACATCTATTTCTTTCTCTTTTAGGTAGGTTTGTAGCTCGAGCCTTTTGTTTTTAACGCTTTGTGCATTCTATATCAGGATTTTTATGACTTTTGTTTTGGGCCATGTCTAGCCATTAGTTGAGCATTGAATGTTCTCTATCGTTTTCGATATTTTTTCATTAGTGGTCTGGTGTCCCCGTCTACGTTGTCCTTTCCTCTGTTGCTGTTCCTGACTGTGCCGGCTCCTTCCTTGTCTTTTGTTTGTATCTCCTGTAGATACTTTTGCGTAGGTGTATCCTTTATTTTTTTCTGGTATTTTTCTTGTCTAGCCTTAACATTCGAGCGCTAAAAGAAAAAAGAAAGGGTCGTTTACAGGTTCGAAAAGGCCCCAAAGGAGAGCTTAAGAACGTTTTTGAGGGATAAATACATCACCTTTATAGAAGGAAGAGCCTCGGTTGACGAGATGTGGCTTCGATTCATAAATATAGTCAGGGAAGGTATGGACTTACATATACCGAAAAGGACAATCAGGGACGGGAACGATTCCCCGTGGTATACGCGTGAAGTTAAAAGGTTACTTAAAAAGCAAAGGAAGATTCATGCACGCTCAAGAAGGACGATGTATAGGAGTGATTTAGAAAAACTAGCTGAGACAAGAGGACAGGTCAAGAATGCGATGCGCGAGGCCTTTAATGACTTTCGATGCAACTCACTTTCCAAGAGCCTAATTGAAAATCCAAAGAAATTTTGGTCGTATGTAAAAAAAATAAGTGGTTGTGACAACAATATGCCAGTTCTACTACAAGACGGTCGGGAAGTTGATGACAGCCGCGACAAGGCTACCGTATTTAACGCCGAATTTAAAAATTCCTTCACTGACGAAAACATGGAAAACATTCGCGTTTTTCCACGGCGTGTTGAATTTGAGATGGATCCAGTACAAATTGATAGTGTAGGTATAAAGCAATTAAAGCTCCTGAAGTGGGGGAAAGCGCCGGGTCCCGATGGTATACCAGTAAGAGTATTTTCGGAATACGCGGAAGAAATAGAACCATTTCTGTCAGATATATTTCGTAAATCTTTAGAGGAAAGAAAAGTACCTTCTGACTTGAAAATTGCGCAGGTGATTCCCGTTTTCAAGAAAGAAGATCGGAGAGATCCTAGGAATTATCGACCGATATCGCTAACATCTGTTTGCAGTAGAATTCTGGAGCATGTCATATGCTCTAACGTTATGAAGTTTCTAGATGAAAACGAGCTACTTACAGCATACCAACACGGATTTCGGATGAACCGATCATGTGAAACGCAACTGGCTCTATTTTCGCATGATGTAATGAAAGTTATTGATGCAGGATCACAAGTTCTGCTTGTTACAGTCCTTACGTAAGTGTCACAGAGCTGATTCATGGGTTGGGCTGGGATTGTTTGGCGGACAGACGACGTCGTTTTCGTTTGAATTTGCTGGAGAATATGCGAAAATCGTTAAGTTACGAGTGCAACGAAATACTTCTTCCTCCAACCTATTTAGGTCGCAATGACAGGAGGGATAAGATTAGAGAAATAAGATGCCGTACTGACTCATTCCTTCTTTCCTCGATCTGTTCGGGATTGGAATGTACAGAATTAGGATTGGTGCTTAGCACCCTCTGCCACCCAACAGTATTTGTGATTTGCAGAGTATAGATGTAGATGTTGTTTGTCTGGTTTGTAGGCGGGGCTTCTCCCTGTTCTTGGTGTCCTCTGTTGTTGTCTGAGGCTTTCTTTTGCTCCTGATTTTCTCCTTTGTTGTCTTTCCTGGGTGCTTTTTGTTTCGGCGGGCGGAGTGTGGCCTGGTATGTCGGGCATCCGCATCATGAAGTGGGGTGCTCTCCTTCGCAGTTTGCGCACTTTGCTTTCTGAGTGCGTGGGATCATGCAGTCCTTGGTTGTGTGTGGTCCTGCGCATATGGCTGGAAGGTGGCAATAGTTGGCTGTGTGCCCATGTTTATGGCACTTTATGCACTGAGGTGGTCCGTTCCTGTGGCGGTATCTTTTAATTTGTATTATTCCATGTAGGATGCTTCTTTCGTTGTCTGTCTTGTTTGTCTGTCTGTGCTTCAGGGCTGAGAGTGACAGAGTACACGGCTAGTGGTGTTAGTTCCCTCGTTTTATTGTTTATTTTCTTGAACTGGTGTACATTGACTATGTTGTATCCCTTTGATTCGAGTTCCTCTTTGATTTCCTCCTTTGTTACAGAGGGTGGCAGTCCTTTGAATACAACCTGGGTGGGTCTTTGGTCTGGTAGCTGTAGTATGACATCTGGTTCTGCCTGAAGTATTGTATGGTGGTCTCGTGGTCCTTCTCGTTGTCCAAATAATAGTGTATGGCGTCTCCGTGGACAACAGCTCTCAGTTTCCTGACAGGAAGCCTTTCAGTGTTTTGTTTATCACCGCGAAGTTTTGGTTGTGTTGATGACCACCGGTGGAATTCTCACTTTCGGCGGTGTTTGTTGTTCCTGCTTCTCCTTGGGAGATTGTCTCCGCTTTATTTTTTGTTGTGGCATCTTCTTCTTCTTCTGAGAGGAGTTGGAATTTGGTTTTCTGTTGTAAATCGCGGACCTTCTTGTGTCTGTTTCGATGGTTGGTGTCTCCTTCTTGGTGTGTTTTTTCTTTTGCTTCTGACTTTCTCGAAAGGTTATCCAGTCATCGCACTGGTGGATGGTTGGCTGGTTAGTTGTTGGATTTCCATTTGATGTCTATGTTCTTCTTCTTCAACGTCCTCGTTTTCTGAAGTTGAGTAGCTTTCGTCAATCCGTTGGCGCTGAAGCAGCGGCATAGGCTGTTGCTCGTTCGATTGTCGTCATGTTGGGCGTGGGTGTTTTGTAGCATCCATATGCGCAGGTTGCCTAATGGGAATGTTGGTCTGTACCCTTGGTTATCACCGCTAGGTATCCATGTACAGAGTCTACCCTATGCTTGAGCTCGGGGGTTCCACTCCGCTTGGGAGTGGGCCGTGGAGCGGTTTTGCCCTAGAACTAGGTGGGTCGCATACAATGCAGGCGTCTTATTCCCTACCAGTGCCCGGTAGAGCTTCGAGAGCTGCTCGGAGCTCTGCTCTCCCCAGTGCCTGGAGGAGAATGTGGATGTACCGTAGCGCGTGCGCTGAAGGTATAGCTGCGCTACGCTGGAGCACCCTGGCAGCGCTTCGTGAAGCTCACCGGGTGCGCGCGGTGGGTGCACTTCGTCGCGTCCCCCCTGACGACAAACTTTGCTCCCCCTCAGTAGGCACCGCGGTGTGTTCGCTACCGGTGTCCGGCAGCGAATGGCTCAGGGCCCAGCGCGCTGGCGAGGTATAGGTGACGCGGCGCTGAGTGGAGTTAAGTCGGAGTTGCGCGCGCAGCTCTCACCAGCAGTTCACCTTTAGCTACGGTCGCATACGGATCTAGTCTAGCAGCTACGAGAGTGCTTGCTTGTTTACGTGTGTGTCGGTAGTAAAGTGAGTCTACAGCGGTGCGAGTGGCCATAGAGCCAAGTGAGTGTATCGGTGACAGAAAGTTATAGTGGGACACAACATCCGATCCCAAAAGTAGTTGTTAAAACAAGTGTAAAGGAATTTAAGTGCACGTCAGAACAGCTACAGATCGTCGGCAGCGGCGCAGCGTGTAAAGGAGTCACAATGGCGGAATCTAGTGGTGGCGTTACAGCCAAAACAACTGGCGATAAGCAAGATTTATTTATCTACCAATCGGAACAAGAGATGTCGGAGTCTACAAAAAGAAGATGGAAGAATCTACCCTGGATAGTGAAGAAGAAGGGAAATATTACCTCAGAAAGAAGCGTAAATCCTCGGAGAGAAGAGGTGTACCTAAGGTAAATAAAGAAGAACCAACTACGTCAGAAACATTACTTAACTCGAATAAGGAACAGATTACAAAGCAGATGACAACATCGCAGCAGCCACCATACCACACCCCAGAAATAGCGGGTAAGACAAAAAGTGACCAACTTAACCCCGTGACTACAAGCGAAGGCGGGGATAAAGACAAGCCAACTTCCCCACATCAACGTATCAGACTATATGGCCGTCAATCGCAAGCACCTTATGTAGTCACAATTGAGCCAAAGATGAATGGCACTATGCCTCACCCAATTCAACTAGGCAAAATATTTTATAACAAAGTTAACGGACTGCAGAGGTTGAACCAACAGAGGTAAAAACCGGATGATGCTGGAATTCGCAAAGGCGGAAGCAGCAAACAGCTTTCGTGGAAAACATCGATTTCTTACAGTCACTGGGATTAAAAGCATATATCCCCTGCCAGCAGGGTCGAATGTAAAGGTGTTATTAAATTCGTTCCCACAGACCTCAACGAAGAAGAACTACTTAGAAACATTAAATCAACTGCTCCAATAGTAGAGGTAAGACGATTTATCAAAAAAATATGGCTGGATGGAAAAGTTGAAACAAACCTCTACAAACGGTTCTACTTACATTCGAAAGCCAATTTTTACCGGATGAAGTGGAGCTCTTCTACCTAAGATTTAAGGTGACACCATATGTCTACCCCGTGACTCAATGTTTCAATTGCCAAAGATATGGGCACATATCTACCAATTGCAGAAGCAAAGAGAGATGCCCCAAATGTGGTGAGGACCATAATGCTTCCAATTGTCATAATGAGACTACCAAATGTGTCAACTGTGGGGGTGAGCACAAGGCGACTGACAAGGCGTGTCCAATTAGAAAACAACAAGAGGAGCTGAAGCAGAAACAGGCGCTTGGTAGCAAATAGTAATGGGAGGACTATACGAACACAAGCCAACGGACTTCCCCCCCTTACAGTCTAAAACCTACAGCGCAGCAGCAACGGAAGAAAAGACAATTACTAACAGGGAATTACCTCAAATAAGGACAGTGCCAGAAAGAATAGAAACAAATGCGGTCCAGATGGCGGAGCCACCTCCTAAGGAACTGAATATTGAATGTATTAGCACCATAGTGAAAATTGTGATCAAAACCATCATGCAACAGTTTAAAAGGAAATCTACCCAAGGAAATTATACAAAAAATTCAGGAAGAAGCCACCAACAAAATCATGCAAGAAATTAAGGAAATGGGAGCGAGTGATACTACAATGGAGATATGTAACATAACAGATAATGGATAGAAAGTCGAAATTCACAATACTACAATGGAATGCCAGAAGCCTGCTACCTAAATGGAATGACCTACAGAGAGCAATAGAGGAGCACGCCCCCACACGTTATACTGATTACCGAAACATGGTTGCGTAGGGACACTAATGTAAAGCACAGAAACTACTATATCTACAGAAGAGATAGGGGCAATGGTTTCGGTGGAGTTGCTATCTTTGTGAGAAATGATGTTACTAGCGACATCAGAAACATAGTGGAGCCCAGTAATGGCATAGAGGGTTCTCTCTGTTGACCTGAAACACAGAGCGCCCCTGGAGAATGTGACTGTAATATACAAGCCGCCTCAAATCAACACTAGGGAAGAAGACTGGGATGCTATATTCAACAAGTTACCACCTAAAAGTCTTGTGGGAGGGGACTTCAATGCACACGACCCGATGTGGCAGGCAGGACAGACGGACCCTCAGGGCGAAGAACTCGCGTCAGCCATAACGTCGTCTTCACTTACGGTGCTGAACAACAAACACGGAACGAGACTCGGGACTCCACACCAAAGAAACTCGTCACCCGACATTTCTCTGATATCGGCATGCATGATGACCAGGACCAAGTGGGAAGATACTACAGGATACGTTAGGAAGTGACCATCTGGTACTAAAAATATCATTGGATTCCACTATGGGCCTGAAGACTATCCCAGCAAAGAGGCGCTGGAATTGTAACAAAGCCAATTGGACCCAATATCAAGAAAGAATCGACTCGCGAATGACGCATTCATACGCAGATACAAATGACCCACAACAACGATACAATGTCCTGGAAGCCATTATAAGTAAATCTGCAGAAGAATGCATCCCAGAATATAAAATAAGTGAAAGAAGTAAGATCATCAGAAAACCCTGGTGGACTACCGAATGCTCCAGAGCAATTGCAAGACGACGCCTGGCTACAAAAATGTACAGAAAAGATCCAACTATCCGGAACTTCATGTTACTCAGACAGACAACAGCAGAAGCCAGAAATACGATCAGGAAAACGAAGAGACAAGGATGGAGAGATTTCTGCTCTACAATCAAACACGGCATTTCGTCGCAGGAAATGTGGGCGAAAATGAGATGGTTTAACGGAAAGCGGCCTTCACCTAACAACATATACGCCGATGATAGTCTCGCTGAGCAATTCATAGAACTGACTGGCACCGGACTATGTACCGACAGATTTAGAACGAAACGCAGTTCATGAGACCAATGAAAACAGCAACAGAACGGAAGACCCCATTCTTCAGCATGAACGAACTGGAATGTGCCATAAAGAAGAAGGATACGGCTCCAGGAGACGATAGGATAACATACTCCATGATCAACAACCTTCCGCAAATAGCCAAGCAAAAAAATCTTAAATATCTTCAACGACATGATAAACACTTCATACGTCCCTGAGCAGTGGAGAAGCATTGTAATCGTGCCCGTATTAAAGCCGAACAGGAACAGGAGCGACGCCTCCTCTTACAGACCCATATCTTTAGTGCCTTGCCTAGCTAAACTAATGTGCACGATGATCAAGAATAGGATGGAATGGCACATAGAACACCATCGGAGGCTCGATCCTCGAACTATGGGATTCCGCAAGGGTTTTCGGTACGATAGACATCGTTAGTACGCTGGTCACCGACATCCAGTTGAGCTACGGCAGAAATAATTACCATGCAGCAGCGTTCCTAGACATAAAGATGCTTATAACAATCTCCAGATTGACATCCTACGAGAAACAATGATAGAGATAGAGCTTCCCAACAAATTGACAAACTGGTGTTGCAATTATCTCTCACGTAGAGTGAATATTATTGAAACAGCAGAAGGGAAGAGAATCGTCCGACATGTCTACCAGGGCATTCCACAGGGTGATCCATGAGTCCGACCCTCTTCAACATCTACTCGACCAAGGTACGCAATGGCTTACCAGCTATGGTGAATTTCCTTCAATATGCGGACGATTTGTCATATATGTCTCACATCCAGATAAAGAAAAAGCCAGATCGATCCTAGAAGCGGCAATAAGAGTAATCCTGGAAAATCTGAGACAGATAGGGCTTGATCTAACAATCAAAAAATGCAAAATATGCATATTCACACATAGGCACTTCCAAGAAAATGACTTCAAAATAACTGTTAACGGACTACTTATAGATCAGGTGAAAGAGGTGAAATTCCTTGGTATATGGCTGGACGCCAAGCTCACGTGGCGCAAACATATATCAGAGCTGAGGGCGTCCTCCCTACTGCTAATAAATGTGCTAAAAGTTCTCGCTTCATTGACTTGGGGAGCTGATCCGCGGCTAGTCCGCAATATATACTTCAGCATGGTAAGAAGCAGACTCGATTATGGCGGGATGCTCTATGATAACGCTAGCAAAACTCTACTAAAGAAACTGGACACCGTTCAAGCAGCTGCTATAAGGATAATTGGTGGATTTATCAAGACTACTCCGATAGAAGCGATGGAAGCGGAAACAGTAATTCCTCCCCTATACCTAACGAAGGAAAAAGATAGGACTAAACTTTTGGTTAAAAGTATGCTCTAAAAAAGACCACATTCTGGTAAGAAAATTACAGATATTAGCTCACGAGATGCAAGGAAAACCACCAAACCTTCACAAGACGCCGAGACTTATAAAACTACTGGCAATCAACAAACCAATGGAAGATCCACAAAAACGAAATCAACGACCTATATTCGGAGATCGAACCATGGAAAAAGCGGACTTATCCACTCGTGTGCATCCAACCATCACTCTAATGATGACAACGAAGAAATTCTGCACATCAGAGAAGCGATTCAAAATACGATGGAAATCTTAAACACTAGATGGAATGGCTGGTCGCAGATATACACAGATGGAGCGAAAGGGTGGGAGAGGAGGCTGTGCGGCCGCCTATGCGTACCCGGCGAGCAACATCGTAGAGGCATACCGACTGCCGAACCAATTCTCGAGCTTCTCTGCCGAACTATTTGCTATCCTTAAGGGCGCTACAATTCATCGGAAAATCAGATTTAAAGAAAGTGGTCATCTGTTCAGACTCCAGAAGTGACTTACAGACAATCATGGGAATCCCAAAAGGCAAAACTAAAAATTATCTGGCATACGAAGTAGCTAGAGAGATAAAGAAATTGACAACACAGGACGTGGATATAAGTCTTCAGTGGGTGCCAAGTCATGTGGGAAATACACGGTAACGAAATGGCCGACAGGGCAGCAAAAACACAGCTAGCGGCCAATGAAAAATTGGATGTGGCCACTCCATTCACAGATTTCAGACATTGGACAGCAATCCGAAATAAGACAAGAATGGGAAGAGAAATGGGAAAACAACAAAGGAACAAAAGGACTGTGGCATCGGCAATAAGTAACAAGATCAACAAGAAACCATGGTATGAAACAAAAGAACTAAACAGGAACAAGATTACCCTAATTAACAGACTGCGCACAGAGCACACCCTATTAAATGATAAAAACCACATCATGAAAATCGCGGACTCACCGAACTGCCCCAGATGTGAGACAATGGAAGATATTTATCATTACCTTCTCAGATGTGATGAATACAAAGAAGCCAGAAAAGAACTAATATGTTGTAAAAACCAAAAACCTAATATAAAATAATTAAAATAAAGAAAACTAACAACAAAAACATAGTATCCCTACCCTCTGCTCCTGGCAAGATTAGCCTAAGGCTAAATGCCAAAAAAAAAAAAAAAAAAAATCTCACCAGCGGCCCCTTCACGTGGGATAACTGCGAGTGCTCTAGGACCACTCTCTTCCTTCGCGCTCTCTTGCGCCGATTAGAAACTAGGATCCCCTCTTCTTAGGGTAACTTCCTGCGACTGCCTGCCGTCGTAGAAAGCAAAGTCGTCAGACACAAAGCAAAGTCGTCAGACACAAAGCAAAGTCGTCAGACGCAGGCAGTTGTTTCCTCCACCAGGATGGCAGACCCAGCCATGCCTGGTGGCCCGCAGACAAGCACCCCGAGCTGCGAAGACATACAGCAGTTCGGTATTTCCGTGCCTGCCAACGACAGTCAAGGGAAGCCTGTTGATGTTAGTGTGTCGTACACGCTGTACACCAGTATTCTCGACGAAAGTGTACCACAGGGGAAATCCCCAATCCTCGAGTTTAGGCCGGCAAGGATGCCAAAAAAGGGCCGTCAGCCCAAACAAGCAGCAGCTGACGAGAGCGCGATAGCGACTCCCGCGGCACCTGCAGATACCGAACCAAAACAAAATACTGCCCCGGCAGCCACTACAACATCGCGGTCGAGTATCCCCCCCCCCCGTCATGATTCGTAACCATGGCGATCTCGGTCTCATAAACTCTTCATTCATTGGAAGATACAACCCTGTGCAGTATCACACCAAGCTCGCAGGGCAGTACACGGCACTGTATGTGTCCACTAATGAAGACTACAAGAATCTCCTCAGGTACCTCGGAGAGGAGAAAATAGAACACCACACTTTTAGGCTTGAAACCGAAAGGACACAGCTATATGCAGTCAGAGGGATACACCCTACCACCCCTCCCGACAGTGTAAAGGAAGCGCTTCTTGGCGACGGCTGGGCCGCCAAGAAGGTCAGCCAAATGAGAGGAACTTACACGAAGGTTCCGCTGCCTCTATCTGGTCGAGTTGCAAGATTCGGCCGGATCACTCATGTTTGAGAAGGCCACGCGCCTGCTCTACATGGTGATAAAAGTGGAGAAGTATGAGCCTCCCAACACACCCCTTGTATGTCATAAATGTCAGCGGTATGGACATGCAACTGACCAGTGCTTTGCGGCACCCCGCTGTCGCAAATGTGCTGGCAATCATGCTACACATACATGTAAAGCCAGGATGCCCGACGAACGCAAATGCGTTAATTGTGGGGGAGGACATCCTAGCAATTACAGAAGCTGCCCCGAGTACAAACTCGCATTAGCCCGGCGAAATGCAAAGAACGCTAAAGGGGAATCACAGTCACAGACTCAACAAGCGTCCACAAAAAACCAGCGCAAAGTGATCCAGAACCCGGCCCACCTTAAGAGTAATGTGTCCTACAGTGCCGCGGCTTCGAACGCGATCACGAACATGGCGCAACCCATTCAAAAAGAAACGTCAACCGCACCCCAAGGCTCACAAACCACATCTATCACAACAGAGGTTGCAGAGCCCCAAACAGTAGAGCATACGACGCAGCCTTCAGCTGCCTAATCACAACCTAAATCCCAGCGTGCTAAAAATACCAGGACACGCACGAGGAACGCTGGGAGCTAGACAACCCTTCCCCCTCCCGCCGAGGAAGCAACGGCCGCTGTGGCTGCTCCCGATGGCCCGGTGGCGACGTCCGCTGGGGGGGGGGGAGGTGACTGGGCGCACGGCTGTGAACGCTGGGGTGGCTGCTCCCGACGGCCTGGCGGATCCGGCACCGGCGGGATCTGTCGTAGCCGCCCGCACCAACCCGGCTGGCCCGTCCACTGCGGTATCGGTAGAGTCTGCCCCGACCCAAGCCGACTCAGAAGCAAATTCAACACCTCCACAGGGTCCAGCTACCCCTGCGGAGCCGACACACACTCAGCCCGCAATAGATTTTCTCGCAACAATTCGTAAAACAATAGAGGATCTCCTTCGACCCATGTTCCCCTCCGTTGACCTCTCTCTGGCAACACTTATCCCAAAATTCGTAAGCGCCCTACTGCAGCTCCTAACCACTCCCTCAGATGGAGGGAGATTGGCTGTATTCCAAAACTGCCTCATGTCCGTCCTAGGCTCCAGCAAAGTCTCACACCATAATCCGTTGCTGTCTAAACTCCTAAGACCTCTACTACAGCTCCTGGAAATTCCTCTGAATGGGGGGAAATGGACTGTAATCCTTACTCTACACATTACCTTGCTGCAGTACCTGGACACTCCCCCAAATGGGGGGAGATGGTCTGCAGATCAATTTTGTCCACTTACCCCACTACAGATCCTGAACACTCCCCTGAATGGGGGGAGATGGACTGTAATCCTAACCCTGATCCTATACATTACCTTGTTGCAGCGCCTGGACACTCCTCCATTTGGGGGGAGATGGACTGCAGCCCAATCCTTCTTTCCTGCCCCTCAGCAGTTCTGGACACTCCCCCAAATGGGGGGAGATGTATGCAGGGCAATCCTTCCCACTAATCCCACTGCGGATTCTGTACACTCCCCCAGATAGGGGGAGATGGACTGCAATCCCTACATCCCTTAAGCCAGAAATCCAAGCTACCCTACTACAGTTCAAGACCACTCCTCCAGATAGGGGCAGTTGGACTATAATCCAGATTGGCTCTTGTCCGTCCAGAAACCAAACAATGCCTGACAACCCAATTCCTCTGAATACGCGTATCCTCTTCTGGAACGCTCGCGGAATGAAAAACAAAAAAGCAGAATTGGCGGCGTTTATGGAGCGGCACGGTCTCCGTATTGCTCTTATAAACGAAACACACCTGGGCGCAAAAGATAACTTCCACATGAGCCAATACCGTGTGCACCGTACTGACAGGCTGAACGGCGCACGGGGTGGAGGCACGGCCGTGATTATACACACGGACATAGAGCAATCAAACGTAGTGCTTCCCGAGCTAGAGAGGATCGAAGCCACAGCCGTAAAAATCCGGTTTAACGAAGCCTACACTAATCTTATCGCAGTCTACAATAGGACCAATAATATTAACACGCGTGATATCAGTAGGCTGCTAAATACAGCCCCTAGAGTAATAATCGCTGGAGATCTAAATGCCAAACATCGTATTTGGAATTCGCAGCGTCAAAAACTCCAACGGCAGGAAACTGTACGAACATTCACTAGAGCACAATTATCTAATACCAGGGCCAAACGAACCGACGTTTGTACCCCATGTTCGGAGACAAAATCCAGATATAGCCCTCCTCAAGGGTATAACCCGTACACACGACCTTCAGGTTGTCAACGATCTGGAGTCAGACCACATGCCACTCATACTTAACACTGAAGGTACACCACAGAACACTGACAAGCGACGGATGCTAAACTATCGACGCGCCAACTGGACTCTGTTCAAGGAGGTGTTAGATAGTCGCATACCGGACAGACACGAGATTAGCCAACAACGCATTAACGAGTCTGTTAAAATTCTAACTGTTGCCATACAGGAAGCTATGGCGAGTAGCATCCCTGAATCAACCCCACACCAGAGACAAATGGCGCTACCTGTGGCAATTACGGGGTTAATCACAACTAGGAACAGGCTCAGGAGATACTGGCAACGTACTAGGCGTTCCATTTATAAAGTGCATATCAACAGACTCAAAGACACATCACCAAAGGGGAGGAAGGAAGTGATCGGAGTATTATCGTGTGTTATCGTGCTGTACAAGGAAGATATTTTGGTGACGACGAAGCGTGGTTATATTGGACATTGTTCTGGTTTATTGTTTAGGACTAGTGCTCAGTGACTTGTTTGACGACTTGGCATTACTTTGGAACCCGGGAATACCTAACGGTGACAACAAGGGTTCCACTTGTAAGCCTCACTGACCACAACGGTGACGACCCGGCGTAACGTAAATGATGCAGAGTGGAAAAGGGCGTAGCGGTACGGACGTGGATGAATCCTGCTCAGACCGCGAAATGGATGACAACCGTTGGCAACTAGACTATGGAGAAGAAGAGGAGCCGCCATTCCTGACAGTTAAACGTAACAGAAAAGAGAGCACCAAGAAAAGAAAAATAGAGAAAACTGAAAACCTACAAAACTGCAAGCAACAGATTTGAGCCACTGAGTACGGAACCATGTGAAAGGCTGATGTTCAAATGGATGACGTACCTACTCAACCAACAGGAACAGCTAAGTCTGCTGATAACATTCTACCACCAGTTGTGATCATGCACACAGAAAACTTTCGTGCAATGAATGTCACAATTAAAAAGCATCTCCAAGGAAACTTGAAAGTCATCTACCGTGGAGAAACGCTGAAATACCACGTGGAAAACCTACATGATTACCATATGCTTGTGAAATTTTTCAAAGAAAACAAAATAGAGTATTTCACGTACCAGATGCCTGAAAACAAACTACTACAGGTTGTGATAAAAGGCTTACCATCTACAGTTACGGCAGAAGAAGTCAAAGAAGAACTAATCGTACTAGGATACAACATTATCTCAGTGCATCAGTTCAAGAAAAGAGACACTAGCAGCAGGGAACTAATCCCCTTGCCAACTTTCCTCGTATCGCTGAAACCTGGAATTTCATCTGAAAAAATTTATGACCAAAAATCACTCATTTATACCAAGATACAAGTAGAACGATATCGCAACAGACTTGGACCTCCACAGTGCCAAAGGTGTCAGCGTATCGGACACACTGCACGATACTGTCAATTGGCTTATCGATGTGTGAAATGCGCTAACCTGCACCCCACAAACCAGTGCACACTTCCAGATAACCAAAGGGCCACCTGCGCAAACTGCGGAGGCAACCATGCTGCGTCATGGAAAGGGTGCAGCATATACCAAAATGCCCTACGACCTCCAAAACCAAGAAGTCAAAGAAACAATGAACAAGAAAAATACAACAGACAACAGCCTCCAGCTAGTACAAGCAACCAGTGGCAAGCGCAACCACCGGTGGGTAACAGATACCGGCACCAAGAAGCAGAAGGACCACAGGACTCGCAACGATGCTTTAACCGGAAATCATACGCTGATGCAGCTGCAGGACGGAACATGCATCAAATGCACAACGAAAACTCAAACAGAGAAGGTAACAACCCGGACAACGAAGAAGGGCTAACAGATTGCTTTCACAAATTCATATACAAGTTCAAACGGATGGCACAAAAAATGAAGACAGCAAGAGGAACCATGGAGAAACTACTTATATTTGCTGAATGCGTTCTGTCCTTTCTGGAATAAAAATGGATCAACTCAGCAATGTAGAACATCAGACAAAAATAGTCATATGGAATGCAAACGGGCTAAAAAGTAAAATAAACGAGCTAATTGACTTCCAAAAGCGACACAACATAACCATTTTTCTGATTACCGAAACGCATCTACGACAGAGTGACAGGATAAAAATGCCTGGAATGCACATCTACAGAAATGACAGAGTGGGTGCTCGAGGTGGAGGAACAGCCATCTTTATTAAAAGTAACATCACGCATCAACCAATCCAAAACCTTCCACTAATTGAAATAGAGGCAACAGGAGTATCCATATTTGCAAAAAGGGGCAAAGTCAATGTCTTCGCAGCTTACCTTGCTCCAAACAGAATGCTCATAGATCAAGATCTTGACACATTGCTTTCTACAGGCTCCAGAATCCTCATAGGAGGAGATCTGAATGCTAAACACCAAGCTTGGAACTCTATAAGATGCAACAGGCGTGGAGAACAACTACTTGAACTAGCTGACCTACGCAACATATCTATCTTGGCGCCGTCGCAACCCACGCATATTCCTGCAAATCCAAGATATCAACCAGACATTCTGGACATAACAATTACAAAAAACATCAGCCATTGCCTTACCATCGAAACAATTCAAGATTTGACGTCAGACCACAATCCCGTTGTGCTGAAGCTCGGACAACTGGCTGGGCGATGGTGAAAAGCCTAAACAGGAACAACAAATTAATTGGGCTCACTACACAAGACTAGTTCACAACCATATCAGAACAGCCCATAACGTCGCGTCCCCAGAACGAATTGATAAGGCAGTGAAACATCTCGAGGAGTAATCTCACAATCCGCGAAGAAAGCGTCAATACAAACTTACACCTACAACTCAAATTACGACGGACTGCCACCTATCCTTGAAGACATTCGCCAACTAAAGAATCATCACAGAAAACAGTGGCAACGCTACAGGGATCCTAGAGACCGGAGGGAATACCAACGACTCTCACGACAGCTGACTAATAGACTAAAAGAGAGGAGGACTGAACAATGGGAGGATCGCATGGCAACCCTTACGTTAAAGAATAGAGATGCCTGGAAATTAATCCGAGCTATTAGACAACCAAAACAACCAAAACATTCTATAACTGGACCAGATGGACCATGCTTCTCCCCTCTGGCCAGAGCCGAAGTACTTGCAGAAAACTTTGCCACCCACTATTCACTACCAGCCACGGAACAAACCACCCAAGAAATCGAAGAAACTGCGATAATAGAAGAAGCCGCCAGAGAAATAATGGAAACACCAGTAGAAGAATGCCCAGATCTGATAACACCTCGAGAATTAAAGAAAGCAATACAAAAACTGAACGCCTACAAATCCCCAGGGCCCGACAATATCAACAACCTACACCTCAAAAACTTACCCACAAAAGCAATAGTACTCATGACCAGGATTTTTAATGCATGCCTGTTAAACAGTTACTTTCCTGAACGGTGGAAACTGGCCAAAGTGATCGCAATTCCGAAAAAGGGGAAAAATCCAACACTAACAGGTAGCTACAGACCCATCAGCCTCCTATCTTCCGTATCGAAAATATTTGAAAAACTCATACTCACGAGGATGAACAAAACCCTTGAAAGAGACAAAATTATCCGACCAGAACAATATGGATTTCAACCCAAAGCATCCACAACATGTCAGCTGCTACGGATCGTAGAAAATATCACGCACGGATTCAACATAAGCAAATCAACGGCTGCTGTCTTTCTTGACGTTGAAAAAGCGTTCGATAAAGTATGGATTCCGAACTTAATCGTCAAACTACGAACACAAACAACGTTACAGCATAGCCTGGTAAAGCTGATTGGTAACTACTTAACAGGACGCAGATTTTATGTCTCCGTAGACGGACAACGCTCTGCAATATACAACATAGAAACTGGAGTCCCTCAAGGAGCTGTTTTGTCTCCTACTTTATTTAATATATACGTCAACGACATGCCTTCTGGTGAACATGTTCAACTTGGTCAGTACGCCGACGACACCATGCTGTACACCAGCGGCAATAAGCACGACCTAAATATAAGAAGGCTACAGAAGGCATTAGACGACATCGCCACATGGAGTAGACGCAATAAAATAAAAAATAAACGCTGAGAAGTGCGCAGCCATGTACTTTACAAAAAAGAGGCCGATACTACAACAAAACCTTACGTTCATGGACAAACCCATCAAATAGAACGCTACATATAAGTATCTCGGGTTAATACTTGACAATAAGCTTTCATTCCGACAACACATCTTAGATCAAAAGAGAAAAGGACTGGCAATCTTCTTAAACCTGTACCCAATCATGAAAAGCACCGAAATGACGCAGGCAACCAAACTGAGAATTTTCAAATCCATTGTCACTCCAACTCTACTATATGGATGCGAAGTCTGGGGCATGGCATCCAACACCAATGTTTTACATATCCAACGACTGCAAAACAAATTTCTACGAGCCATACTTAACGCTCCCTACAGCACCAGAATCACAGAACTACATGAAGCCACATCCATTTTGCCCATAAAAAGTGCAATAATCAACAAAACAGAACAACTAATTAAGAGAATCGGAACAATTAGAAACTTAAACGATCGGTATAAAAATGTAGGAACTTACGCACCTAAACGATGGCATAAATACAGAGTACCACTTAGTATAATAATGGAGGCAACGTAACCAACTATTTAAAGAACAGAAGGGGTTCCAAATAAGAACTTCATCGAAGTTCAAAGCCTGGTTTTCCCCTTAAGCGAAAAAACAAAATTGAGCATCCAAAACCCACCAAACTTAAAATGGAAGTTATGCTATTTAATATATAGCGGGACTTCACATCAAGCCAAAAGGCAGCGAAAAAAAAAAAAAAAGAAAAAAGACTCAAAGACATAATTAGTCGTAGAATCCAGGAGTACAAAAACCAACAATGGGGGCGTCTGCTCTCGGAGTTGAGCACCGACACCTCTGATCGCTCCGTGTGGTCTTTAGCTCGTCACTTCACTCGTGAAGCACATCATACACCCAATCTATAGGGGCCGGAAGGACTTGTCTATTCTTCCGAGGGCAAGGCGAAGCTGATGGCCACAACACTCGCAGCGTCTTTTCGACCAAACATAGATCCCTCCGATCCTGCGATTACATTGGAAACGGACCAGATGATGACACAGCTGTTAGCCCAACAGGTTCGTGAGTATCCGCGTAGGGCAACTTCCGACGAAATCTCATGGGCTATACAGCACTCGGACGCTAAAAAAGCACCTGGTCCGGATGGTATTCAGAACCGTGTTCTTAAACAGCTCACGGGGAAAGCGATAGAGTACCTTACAGACATCGCGAATGCCATCTTACACAACCACTATTTCCCCGACCGATGGAAGGAGGCCAAAGTGCTAATTTTCAGAAAGCCGGGGAAAGATCCATCTTCACCCAACAACTACCGGCCGATTAGCTTACTCAACTCCCTTAGCAAAGTTGTTGAAAAAGACATACTCAGACGCCTTATACAAAACATAAAGGACAATAACATTCTGAAGCCGGAGCAATTCGGCTTCAGAAAGCACCACTCCACAACACAACAATTAATTCGTGTTGTTGAGCTCGTAACAAGAGGGTATAACTTGTCTGCGTCTACCGGGGCTGTGTTCCTAGACATTGAGAAGGCGTTCGATCGTCTTTGGCACAACGGCCTCATTCGTAGACTCAGTGACAACGGATTCCCGGACGGACTGGTGCGCCTAATACACTCTTACCTCACTAATAGAACGTTCCACGTCTGCGTTGACAACAAGAACTCCACACCTCAGGAGATACAATCAGGAGTGCCTCAAGGAAGTTTAATAGGCCCTCCGCTCTTCACAGAATACGTCAATAAAGCTCCGACCACAGTCAAAACGATGCAAGCTATTTATGCTGACGATACCGCCTATCTTGCACAGTCACAGCAACCATCTCATATAAACTGTGGATTACAGCACGTGCTTAACGTAGTCGAACCTTGGCTCACACGATGGCGAATTGAAGTCAACGTAGCTAAATGCGAGGCACTCCTGTGTACACGAAGACCTAAGCAAAAACGCATTCATGAACACTGTCGACCGCTAACACTACACAATCAACCTATACATTTCCGGAACGAAGTTAAATATCTTGGAGTCAAATTTGACGTGAAGCTAACATGGAAGCTCCATATAGAACACATGGTTAATAAAGAAAACATTAGACTTAAACAGCTATACCCTATGCTAAACAGACAGAGCACACTACACCGAGGTAATGTCCGAACAATGTACTTAGCACTCATTCGGCCACTCATGACGTATGCAGCTCCGGTCTGGGGGTATGCCGCTAAGTCTCACATCAGGAGACTGCACATAATTCAAAACAAAGTACTCAGGATCATAGCAAATGCTCCTCGGGGAACACGAACAACAGACTTACACCGAGATTTCCGACTCGAGCCAATAAAGCAAGTAATTAAGAAGCTTGCCATAAACATGTACGGGAAATCCCAAATGTCGCGAAATCCTTTGATATGCACTATAGGCAGTTACGATCACAACCACAGATTTAAACACCCACGGCCGAAAATATTGCTCAACAGATAGGAAAAAACTAATGCATAAACAAGTAAGAAATCTGTCGACTGCATCAAGGGCCACTGCGGTTAGGGTCCCATTCCCTAACCAACCTGCAAAGTGATCACTGGGCTAAGGAAAGTGGTTACAGTGCGATCGCAAGTGCAGAAGGCAGCCACATATAACAAGAAATCAATCCACAAACAGCATTAGTACAGTATCTGGTGTGGTAAACACCGCGGGGGTGGCGGTTGTCGTGGCAGGCTAGCGCGATGCATCCTGCTCCAACAATTCCTGGAATGAGCATGGTGGGGTTGTCTTTCCCGGTGGCGATGACACGTGCTGGCGGGGGTGGTCATGGCGGTGGTGTCTGTCATCCTCCTAAAGCCCTGGCAAGTCGGGGGTGGTCTTCTAGCAGCACTGTGGCTGTCGCCGTCGGTGAAACCCTTACCGTGTACTCCCGGGATGATGAAAGGTTCTGCGCGTTGCGGCGGTTACGCTCTGGCGCCCTGGCGGTGCGAACCACGTCTCACCAACACGTACAACACCTGTTGTACACAGCTGTTACTAATATAACGATTTGGAATGTTCCAGGACCATCTCAACGGCAGCGATGCCGAGCGGCACCAGCTGACAACTTCAGCGGCGGTGTGTGGACCAGCTGTAGTTGTTGCATGATAACATATCCTAACAAAACTAACAAACCCTTCATACATCCAACCTTGTAGCATAGAATCTGTCGCGGTACTGGAAGTATCTTAGCCAGACGCTCTTATTCCCTACCTAACTATCGCAGAGGTTTTTTTCCCAGGGGTAAAACCTTGGCACTTTTTTTCCCTCTGCCCTGTCTCTTCTTTCAAAAGTTTCTGTCTATCTTATCCGATGGACCCATGTAAACGGGCGGACGCCTGGAATACATCACAATCCCGTTCCTGTGATCACCTACAGAATTACTAACTTAATGCATGTGCAGAGGTGAGCAGTAGTTAACAGGAAGGCCGCCATGCTTGGAGGAGTGGGTTTTGGGTGCTCCACCCCCCCCCCCCCCAAAAAGAAAAAAACAGAAAAGAAAGAAGAGACAGGGCAGAGGGAAAAAAGTGCCAAGGTTTTACCCCTGGGGAAAAAAACCTCTGCGATAGTTAGGTAGGGAATAAGAGCGTCTGGCTAAGATACTTCCAGTACCGCGACAAGGTTGGATGCATGAAGGGTTTGTTAGTTTTGTGAGGATATGGTATCATGCAACAACTACAGCTGGTCCACACACCGCCGCTGAGGTTGTCAGCTGGTGCCGCTCGGCGTCGCTGCCTTTGAGATGGTCCTGGAACATTCCAAATCGTTATATTAGTAACAGCTGTGTACAACAGGTGTTGTACGTGTTGGTGAGACGTGGTTCGCACCGCCAGTGTGCCAGAGCGTAACCGCCGCAACGCGCAGAACCTTTCATCATCCCGGGAGTACACGGTAAGGGTTTCACCGACGGCGACAGCCACAGTGCTGCTAGATGGCCACCCCCGACTTGCCCGGGCTTTAGGACGTTGCCGGACACCACCGCCATGACCACCCCCGCCAGCACGTGTCATCGCCACCGGGTAAGACAACCCCACCATGCTCATTCCAGGAAATGATGGAGCAGGATGTATCGCGCTAGCCTGCCACGACAGCCGTCACCCCCGCGGTGTTTACCACGCCGGATACTGTACTAATGCTGTTTGTGGATTGATTTCTTGTTATATGTGGTTGCCTTCTGCACCTGCGATCACACTGTAACCACTTTCCTCACTCACTCACTGGGACCATGGCAGACACCACTGCATCTGCCGACAGGTCAACAACAAAAAAGGGGAACGCCTCCTAGCACTAGCAGAGAGGCGCAACATTCAAGTGCTAGGCCCCAAAGCACCAATGCACATCCCCCACAACCGCCATCACCAACCGGATGTCCTTGACGTGTCCGTAGTGAAGGACATCAAACGTCGGATTAAACGACTTATCATCCGACCACCAACCTGTGTTACTCCAAATAAAGAACTGGGTACTACCACACACGAGCGAGAAGCGATCCAAAGAAGTGGATTGAAATAAATTCCGCAGAACAGTTCACAACCAAGCCTCAACCACAGCAAAGCTAACAACAAATGAAGACATTGAGGAGGCAATTAAGCATTTCAACCAGGTGGTGCTGGAAGCCTATAGGAGAGCATCAACTACAACCATCTACCCACCCCATACCGACGAGTTACCACCAGAGATCGAGAACATCAGATACCTCAAGAACACGGCAAGGAAACTATGGCAACGGTTCAGAGATCCCCATGACAAAAGATGGTACAAACAGCTTACATCAGAGCTGAGGGGCCGACTGTCAGAACACAAATCAGAAAGATGGTGGAACAAAATGCAAAACTTAATATTAAACAACAGGGACACTTGGCAACTTGTGCGCGCTGTCAAAGCCCCAAGGGACCCCAATACTGCAATCACCAGGCCAACAGGACCGTGCTTTAACCCACTGACCAAGGCAGAGGTGCTGGCGGAGTACTTTGCCAGCCAATACAGGGAGAATGAGTACGACCTGAAGGTGGCTGAAGCACGCGTAGCCGAGGACATCGAGAACACAGCCCGGAACATTATGGAAGCACAACCAGAGGATGAGCCAGAGTTGACGACACCAGGCGAAATTCGGAACATCATTAAGAAATTGGCTGACAACAAAGCCCCATGTGCCTACAAGATCTCAAAGTCGCACCTGAAAAACTTGCCGAGGAATGGGATCGTGCTCCTCACAAGGATATGCAATGCCTGCCTACTCCAAAGATATTTTCCAAATGCATGGAAAGTTGCCAAGGTCACGGCCATTCCCAAGCGAGGGAAATACCAGCGACTTCCATCAAATTACCGGTCCATCATCCTACTCCCCTTCGCCTCCAAAGTACTGGAGAGAGCACTGCTCAATCGGATAAATTACACCCTGGACGTGGCGAGGACAATCCGCAAACAACAGTTTGGCTTCCAGAGTAGGGTAGGCAGCACAAGCCAGCTCCTCCGATTGACTGAAGATGTTTCCCAGGGATTTAACTACAAAAGGTCGACGGTGGCTGTATTCCTAGACATAGAGAAGGCATATGATAAGGTATGGCATGCCAACCTCATCACCAAACTACGAACACAGACGTCCGTCCGTCACAGCTACATTCAGTTGATTGGAAGCTACCTGCAGAACAGAAGGTTCTATGTATCAGTTGAGAGCCAAAATTCATCAACCTAACCCATCCCGACCGGAATACCGCAGGGCTCGGTTTTGGCACCAGTACTCTTCAAAATAGTCGTCAACGACATACCTACACCGCCATATGTCGATATAGCGCAATTCGCCGACGAAACGGCAATTTACACATCTGGCAGGAACCATGAACTAAACATCAATCACCTTCAACACGGGCTAGACAAATTAGAAAAATGGTGCCGACAGAACAAGGTGAAGATCTACCCAACAAACTGTGCAGCCATATATTTCACCCGGAAAAGGCCTGAACTAAAAAAAAAAAAAACTAACAATCATCGGACAGGAAGTAGAATGGTCGGAAGACACGAAGTACCTTGGAGTGACGATGGACAAGAAACTATTATTCCGGAAACAGATACTAGACTGAAGAAGACAAGGACACGCCATACTAGCTAAATTATTTCGGATACTCTACAGTTCGGAACTCGCTACAAAAACAAAACTCCGCATCTACAAGTCAATAATCCTCCTATTCATCCTATATGGCTGCCAGGTGTGGGGTACAGCATCCAAGACAAATATCGACCACTTACAGAAACTGCAGAACCGGTGGCTATGGGTAATACTGCGGGCTCCAAGGTATACACCGACAGACCTAATCCACGAACAAGCGAACATAAGCCCAATTTATGTAGAAATCTACAAACAAACGGAAAGATTCTACGAAAGAGTAGTAAAATTCAGAGGAACTGACGAAAGGCTCCATACCCTTGGTATAACTGTACCAAGGCATTGACACAAATGTAAACTGCCACTAAGCATCATATATCAGCCAGAGTAGAACTGATATGATCATAAGAAAACTGTAGGGGTTTTTCACATAAGGTCGTCTTTGACGAACCACAGTCATGTTTTCCCCTCAAAGAATCATAAAAAAAGAGTCCCCAAAACCAACCCATCCTAAATACTGTGGCATGTAAAGTAGAGCTACTCAGGCAGCGGGACTTCACAAACACGCCGTTGAGGCACACACACACACAATAACACCCTCCCGCCCGGATGTGCTGGCGGTCCGTGATGCTGTGTGTCCACTGCTGATTGGCCGTGACCGCTAGTTAATCCGCGGTCCGCTGCGGCGCCCGACTGGTGTCGTTTAACTGGCGAGTTTCCTCAACACCATGCGACCAGCTCACGGTGGTGGTGACGCTGCTCACGCAGCTAATCACCGCCCTGATGCCACGTCGAGACCAAGAAAACATCAGACATCAATAACAAATGACGACTTTGACAAAAAGCCATTTCCAAAAAAAGTATATCAAACAGCAGTAGTAGGTTTTTACCCTGGAACTGCATTATCAATATGGCGTAAGCCAACAGATGACGCTGACGCTAATGCTGACCATTCGAGTGGGAGAGCGTGCCGAGGGAGGACGTGTGGGATCTGCGCGCGCAACTCCGACTCAACTCCACGCATAGCCGCCTGGGCGCAGTAGCGCCGCGCTACCTACACCTTGCCAGCGCGCTGAGCCCATTCGCTGCGTCAGCGTCATCGGTATGGCACACGCCATTATTGTTGTTGCAGTACCAGGGAAGACCTTATGACTGCTGTCTGATATGCTTTTTGGAAATGGCTTTTTGTCAAAGTCATCAGTTGTTTGCTTGTCTGTTGTTATTCTTGATGTTGACGTGGCATCAGGGCGGTGATGAGCTGCGTGAGCAGCGTCACCACCACCGTGAGCTGGTCTCTGGGTCCGGTACGGCAGCGGCAGTGGTTGGCAGGTCGACCTTCTCGGCGGCCGGCTGGCTGTCGATTGGACCCAGGCACAGCACAGCACAGCGTCATCGGTATGGCTTACGCCATTTTGTTTGATGCAGTACCAGGGTAACACCCTACGACTGCTGTCTGTATTGCTTACTTTGAACTTTCTTTTTGTCCAAATCTTCAGTTGTTACGGTTGTCGGTAGTTGTCTTGAGTGGCATTAGGGCGGTGATCAGCTGCGTGAGCAACGTAACCACCACCGTGAGCTGATCGCTGGCAGAGGCAGAGGCAGAGGCAGTGGTCGGCATGTCGACCTTCCCGGCGGCGGGGTGGCTGCCGACTGGACCCAGGAGCCGTCGTGGGCTGTTCTTGGCGACGCGGTGCGGCCCGCGTATGGACCCCGCGCGTAGTCGCCGGTCTGGCGGTGTGGGGTTGCTTGCTGGAGCTGGTCTCCTGCTGGGCCCTTCTGGGCGCCGTGGCAGCCTTGGAACGGTATTCCGCCCTAAGCTGCTTCTTCTTATCACAGCCAGAGAAGCAAGCTGCATGATTGAGTCCGCTGTTACAGCAAACTGCCTCTTCCCTGGCTGTGGTACATTCAGTCGCACGATGATCAGCCCCACATCTGGTGCATCTGCGTTGGTTTTGGCAGTCCCTCGCCTCGTGTCCATGGAGCTGGCAGTTGAAGCATTGACGGAGCTCGGGAGGAGAGGGCTTCTTCTTCTTGGCCCTCTTGACCCTCGCCCTCGGCTGTGCCTCAACGGCTGCAGGCGCAGGGAGTGGTTGGCTCGGCGGGATGGGCTGGTCCACGGTGCAGCTAACGCCCATGTTGCTCAGCATGGCGGCGGCTCTCGACAGGTCCGAGGGGCAGGAGGCTAAGATTTTGAGGCCTCCTTCAGCCGGCCAACAGAACAGTGGAAACTCTGTAGCCAGCAGAAGCTGAACATACAGGTTGCCACAGTTCCCTTCATAAGTCACCACCAGTGGGCGGACAGGTCCCTCCTCAGTGGCTGGTGGTGCCTCCCCTTCCTTCTGGGATGGCGTGGGTGACGATGGGGTTTCGTGAAGTGCCTACACGTCTTCCCTGGCAGGGCTGGTTGGCGTGGAAGGCTCAGCAGCTTGGAGGCCAGGTGCCTCCTTCTCTGGAACCGGCAGGCTCTCTGATGCGGCTGGAATCTTGCTTCCAGCAGTGTGCCAATCCTCAGTCGCTGTATTTTGCTGCCTTCTGCGCTGCCGCTTCAGTTTCCCGTTTAGCTTGCGGATAAACTTAGTTGCGCAGATGTCCTTATCGAAGACCAGCGGCATTGATGCCAAGTCCCCAGGACGCTTTTGTCCTTTGGCCTCAGCAACGTCATGGATGACGCTGACGTCCTCGTCGCGGTCCCCAGAGAACATCAGTACTCCATAGAAGTCGCCAGTGTCAGCTGGTAATGACCAGCCATACTTCAGGCCGGCATTAACGACCCAGAGCGACCAGGAAGTGAAGTTGTCGTTCCGCTGTAGTTCTCTGAAGAGGCTTGGTTGTGGGCGTGCAGCTACATTCTTCAAGTCAACGCGAATAGCGAACTAGTCACCTTCGCGAAGGCCCTCCAAGTAGAGCTCATCGCTCTCTGCTGATTCGTCGACAGCCGTCGAATCAGCATCGCTCGCCGCTGCAGACATTGAAGCGAGTGGAGTGTCACCGAGAGGAGTGAGGCGAGCGAGAGGGCTGCCATTCGCTGCCGAGACGCAGGCCTAGTATTACATAGACCTGCTGCGGACGTCATATTGACCCGTCAGCGAACGCCCGACACGGCAGACCTGCTCAAGTTCAGGCGCATCAAGCATGTCGTCGGATGCAACCAATAGGAAGACTGCGGCTGCCAAGAAGAGGAGAGTAGGCGGGCCGCCAGAGGGACCTACACTCCCAATACTGATCAGCTTCAGCGGCGACTATTGCAGTCTGCTAACCCAGCTGCAAAAGGTCGCGGAGCTGTCCATCTTCTGTTGGCCTGTGGACGAAGGTGTGATGATCTACCCTTCCAGCAACCGGGACTACTGGGCAGTGGTGACGGCCTTCCCGGAATGGACCGCCAACTGTAAAGTCTACTTCCCAGTTTGGGGGATGACCGTACCGGATGCCACTGTGCGGACAGTGCTGGATGCCTCTGTGCAGACAGAGCCTGACGCCACAGTGCAGATGGAGCTGGCTGCCACTGAGCGGACAGTGCTGGATGCCTCTGTGCAGACGGTGCGGAAGCCCAAAACCAAGTCGCCCTCCCGCAAACTGGCCTAGTGTTTCACGTGTCAAAACTTCTGGCACTGTGTCAGCGAATGCACCAACCAAGCTAGGTGCGTTCGTTGCGGGGGCGGCCATCGATTAGCGGACTGCGAACGCGACCGCGATGACCCAGTCTGCTGCAACTGCGGCTCCAAGCACGCCGCGTCTTACCGTGGCTGCAGAGCTTGGAATGAGCAAGCCAAGAAGCTCCCTCAGCGGCGCCAAGTGCCGCACTCGCAGCCCACTAAGAGCCGGCAGCAGACCAGCGCTCCTGCTGCGGAGACCATCCCGCAGCAGACAGCCGCGGTGAAGAGAAGAAAGAAGAAGACGTCACGACCACCAGTGACAAGCCACGAGGTTCCACCGCCTCCAGGAGGGGCGACCTGTCGCGGTAACAGCACATGCTGTGACCGCAACCAAGACATAGGTCAAAGGGAGGACAGATTTGCTGCTCTCCTGGAAGAACTGGTCAGGCAACTCTCTTCCAGAGAAGCGTCTCCGACCACATGAATACCCACCCACCACGGCAGGCCTTTCCGCGGCCGGCGTCATTAGAGGTTCTACAAACCAGCCAACCACAAGGACCAACCAACATCTAGGCCATACCCAACCGTCAACATAGGCAGAAGTAAATGTCTAACGACAACAAACTCCAAAATAGCTGTTCCATAATGGCGGAGCAACAACTGGCTACTCTGACTCTGGGCGCTGAGCCATTCAGTGAAGCACCGGTAGTGAAAACATCGCTCCGAGCGGTGCCTCCTGTGGGGGAGCGCGGCATAGAGCAAATATTGTCGTCAGTAGGGACGCGACGTCATTGCAAAGTTTGTCGTCAGAGGAAAAGCATCGCACCAGCCGGAGACGATCCAATAGCAGGGAAGGATCAACGAGGCGCCGCCCAGATCCGTTGCGGGCCTACCTCGTATTCGGCCATCGGTGCTCGCTGCTCAATCCGCTGCGGGCCTGATAGCAAGCCGACGAATATTTCCTCCCCAGTTTTAGGTTTTTACCACCACACGGCCCACTCCTGTGCGGAGTGGAACACCCTGGTGCGAGTACAGGGTTGTTCTTTATCACTAGAGAGGTAATGGTTTGGAAGGGATATACGGGATATGGCAGGTGGCGCCCATGGGCTATTGTGAGGAACCATCCCAGCATTCGCCTGGAGCGATCTAGGGAAACCATGGAAAACCCAGATCAGGATGGCTGGAGTGCTTTATCGGAAGCTACTCCTGTCCGATTTTGTGTTTACTCGCCCGATAAGTCCATTCTATTCCATTCCCTAATCGCTCGTGGAGAAAATGAGTAGAGAAATGAATCGGTTCTGGCCCTGATTTCTCTTATCTTATTTTCGCGGTCATTCCGAGATATGAATGTTGCTGGTAGCAATATTTGTTTGCTGTCATTCCGAAATACGTCAGTCGAGAATTTTTCAATTAGCTTCCGTCGAGAGCAACGCCTTCGGTGCTCCAGGTCTTCCCAACCTAACTCCTTCAACATGGCACTTACGCTTTCCCTCCAACTATATATACCTGTCACGAATCGGGCGGCTCTTCTTTGGACCATCTCTAATGCCTCCATTAATCCTTTTTGATGGGGACCCCATACAGAGCAACAATATTCCAAGTGAGGCCTCACTAGGGACTTGTACGCAATCGATTTAACTTCCGGAGTGCATTGTTTTAAATTACGACCTAGAAATCGAAGCATACGATTTGCTTTCCCAATTACATTCTCGATATGCTCATTCCACGACAAATTATTACGAATTGTTACCCCTAGGTATTTAGCGGGATCTACCGTTCTAAGGACAGTGCCATTAATTGTATATTCAAAGCTAGATGGTGTCACCTTTTTACTTACACGCTTGACTTGGCACTTTTTAGCGTTTAACTCCAACTGCCAATCTTTACACCACGCAATTATTTTCATAATATCGTCTTGCAACAAAGCGCAGTCGTCCTGGGTTGTGATTTCACGATAAAAAATAGCATCATCGGCAAATAATATTTTCATTCCCCTTATTATGTCGCACATATCATTAATGTATATGAGAAACAAGAGAGGCCCTATCACGCTTCCTTGGGGAACCCCGGACCTCACTTCGGCAAGTGATGAACGCTCACCGTCGAGAACTACACACTGTGTTCTGTCCTTCAAAAAGTCTGCAACCCAATCACATATCTGTCTAGATATACCGTAACCGCGAAGTTTCCTAAGCAACCTAGTGTGAGGCACAGTGTCGAAAGCTTTTTTGAAGTCTAATAAAACTAAATCAACCTGGGATTGCTCATCTATAATATGGCTCAAGTCGTGAATTAAGAGGGCAAGTTCTGTTTCGCAGCATCGGCCTTTTCTTAATCCATGTTGATTTGGGGTTAAAAGCTCATCTTCATCCAAAAACCACATGACATTTGAATAGATGATGTGTTCTAAAATCCTGCAAAATATTGAGGTTAACGAGATCGGCCTATAATTTTGAGGATCATTAACATTCCCACTTTTGAACACTGGACTTACGATGGCGGTCTTCCATTCGGCTGGTATTTTTCCTTGATCCAAGGAGGCGGTATATAATTTCATCAAATACGGCGCAATTTCCTTTGCGTACCTAGAGTAGAATCTTGTAGGAATACCGTCTGGTCTTGGAGCCTTATTGGGATTTACATTCATAAGCAGTTTAGTTATTCCCTCGACATCGAGAACGAGATCATTCATAATTTTGTTGGTTCGATTGTTAAATATCGGAATCTCCTCCAAGTTTTCTGACGTGAAAGCTTTTTTAAATACATTATTCAAAATTTCTGCTTTCTCGACGCTAGTTTCTGATAATTCCCCATTTTCATTAATCAACGACGGCATGACCATACGAGAGCCTCTTATTAATTTGACATATGACCAGAACTTTTTTGGATTAGTAATCAGATCTTCGGATAAATTTCTGGCTTGGAATTCTTTAAACGCATCACGCATTGCCTTACGCACGTCCGCTCGCAAGTGGACTAATTTAGCGCGATCAGATGAGTCCCCCGATTCCTTTACCGTCGCATGTAAATGCCTTTGCTTCCTGAGCAAACGTTTCACTTCCCAATTGAACCACGGGAATTTGTTACAAACCTTAATAAACTTCTTGGGAACAAATTGATTTAAGCCGGTCCATATTATTTCTTTTAAATTAAACCAAAGTTCCTCAACATTTGTATTAAGCGTGTACGTTTCAAAATTTTTCGCTAAATGATCGACCATAAAAGCATCATTTGCCTTATCGAAACAATATACGAGTTTGTCTTTATCATGCTTCAAATTCAGCCTAGATTTTAAAGTTACCACAATCGCCTTATGATCACTTATACCGTCTTCTATACAAACTTTATCTACAATATCCGGATTGTTAGTAAGAAAAAGATCCAAAATGGACGACGAATCCTTGACGCTCCGCGTTGGATCTTCGACCATCTGTTCAAGAGAATTTTCCGCGAATGATTCCAGGAACGTTTCGGTTATTAACCTATCTCTTCCACCTGACCTGAACGTAAACGTGTCCCAGTTAACAGAGGGTATATTAAAATCACCTCCCATGATCAATGTATGTCCCTGAAATTTCTGAGAAATACTATTAAGTGACTGTCTAATATATTCCGCGTTATCTAATCCAGAGTCCGGAGGTCGGTAAAATGATCCTATTATGAACTTTAAACTTCTGCCAATTTTAACCTTCACCCATATTAACTCGCAACAATTTTCCGTTTCATTTACTACAGAGCAGTTGATGGTTTTATTAACGGCCACGAACACACCTCCGCCCATTGAGGTAGTTCTGTCTTTCCGAAAAACATTGAATTGAGGAGCAAATACTTCGCTAGATTCTACCTCTGGCGTCAACCAGCTCTCGGTTCCTAGTATTATATCAACATCAATGTTTTATTTTGTCCTAGTGGTTGTTGTTAGGTTGAAATACGGCCTGGACCAGAAGAAACGTCACCAAAAGCACAAGGAACTACACCTATAACTGATTTTTGACATGCTATACCTATAAAACCAAGTGAGATTTCAAGAACATTTATTCTTTATTTTAGATATGTTTCGTCGAGTTCTATAAGAATTCAACATATGAATGTGACGTCACGGTAATGATAGGACTGCCATAATTCACTTAGACAAGAACATCATCAGTGTTAAAGTCATTCACTCCGATAAAACTATGCTCATACCTCGCGTGGTAGTATCTAATGATGACAAATTAACAACCACTTTTTATGGTCAAAAAGTAAACTATGATTACATTATAACTTTATTAAAATCTATTGATCAACAACTGAGGAAGATGGCCGGCCTATAACCATGTTTGGAACTGGTACCGGTAATATTATTTTAAAGAAAGTTTCGGTAAAGTATCTCCTCTGCCAAAACCAATGATAAATTTTTAATTATCTTCCTTTTTAAATTTTTACAATTAAACTTGCAGTGCTAATATTTCCACGGGTCAGAACTGTTCGTTTAAATATTCTTTGAAATCAAAGAGAAATAATTTGTAGGCTTGGTACCTGAATTGTCTACGAGATGGCGTTAGTGCCGTTTTCGAGATATCGAGTGAAAAAATTGTTCGCATTTTCTAAACTCGCTTTTTTGTAGGGAAGACAACTATTTAGGTAATCTTAACAGTCAAAATTTTATCTAAATATCAAATTTCATCAAAATCGTCATAGCCGTTTCCGAGATCCGAAATATACAGGGTGTTACAAAAAGGTACGGCCAAACTTTCAGGAAACATTCCTCACACACAAACAAAGAAAATATGTTATGTGGACATGTGTCCGGAAACGCTTACTTTCCATGTTAGAGCTCATTTCATTACTTCTCTTCAAATCACATTAAACATGGAATGGAAACACACAGCAACAGAACGTACCAGCGTGACTTCAAACACTTTGTTACAGGAAATGTTCAAAATGTCCTCCGTTTGCGAGGATACATGCATCCACCCTCCGTCGCATGGAATCCCTGATGCACTGATGCAGCCCTGGAGAATGGCGTATTGTATCACAGCCGTCCCCAATACGAGCACGAAGAGTCTCTACATTTGGTACCGGGGTTGCGTAGACAAGGGCTTTCAAATGCCCCCATAAATGGAAGTCAAGAAGGTTGAGGTCAGGAGAGCGTGGGGACCATGGAATTGGTCCGCCTCTACCAATCCATCGGCCACTGAATCTGTTGTTGAGAAGCGTACGAACACGTCGACCGAAATGTGCAGGAGCTCCATCGTGCATGAACCACATGTTGTGTCGTAATTGTAATGGCACATCTTCTAGCAGCACAGGTAGAGTATCCCGTATGAAATCATGATAACGTGCTCCATTGAGCATAGGTGGAAGAACATGGGGCCCAATCAAGACATCACCAACAATTCCTGCCCACACGTTCACAGAAAATCTGTGTTGATGACGTGATTCAATTGGCGGTGAATCGAGGAAGTACAGTACATACTAACGAAACTAAAATGAGCTCTAACATGGAAAGTAAGCGTTTCCGGACGCATGTCCACATATCATATTTTCTTTGTTTGTGTGTGAGGAATGTTTCCTGAAAGTTTGGCCGTACCTTTTTGTATTACCCTATATATATATATGTACATATATATATACTGATTTACACTGGGATGACTTCCGTCTGAAATCAAATAAAAGAATTGAAAATTGTCACATTTGTTCTTTCCATTTCTGTCTCTGATGTATCTTGCGAACGCGTACTCACTCATGAAGAAACAGGAGTGTAGCAAGGAAAGAAACGGAATAATCATATCTTCAGTAAAAGTAGAGTTACAAATACTAAAAAATTTTTGATTTTTCATGTAAAACCTTCTATGATTCTATGCTAAATACCGACAAGTATTAGACATTAGGCATTTGTTGAAAGCAATGTAAATTATCTAAATCTAATATATAAAAAAGAATGTTTATTTGCTCGTCTTCTATGCTTTCGTATACCATTTATGAGATTACGATAAAACATTGGTGAAGGTTGCTAAAAAAAACCTATCCTCTTCTCCCCCTTTATTTTTGCCAATGTTTTTGTATACACACCCGCACTTTTTATCTGATTGTGATGTGACTTTGCCTATGTATGCTTTAAACAAAAAGAAAACTATAGTACACTCTTGGTTTACAAAAAGTCGCAGACCTTAATTCCCCCTCCCCTTAATTTTCGTAGTGTTCTTTATACAAAACCACAGATATTTTCTCATTTAGATGGAACTTTGCACACGTATACTTTAAATAAAAGTGAAATACAGTCTAAATTTTATTTACCCACTCCTCTCAATCACACTCCTTAAGCAAATTTTATCTCAAAAACTGTTGGGAAATCTGCCAAAGTGGATAGTGACTTTCTGAGCCCATAACGTATTCTGTCAAACACGTCGGACTTATTCCGACCGGTCAATTGCTGGCCAAGAAATTTTAAGTTAAAATTTTAAAAAAATTGTTTTAAATTTGGTTTGGCGACACACAAATCTACAGTTTTTATCTAATCTTGAAGGAACATTGCACATATAGGCTATAAAATGAGTGAAATAATTATTTCAAAACTGCAACTAATCTCCCCTTCAGCCATGTGAAGACAAATTTATATGTGTAATTTTTTCATAATCTCCAAAAAGGTAGGGAAATCTGCCAAAGTATAAGGTAATGGAGAAAGTTTACTGCAATCAGATTAAAATAGATAAATCTTTTGTATCCAGCCCCCGTGTAACGATTGGTACTCTGCTATTGCAGAAGATGGAAAGAACAAAAATATTTTATTTCCAAAAGCACTAGAATCCTTTTTTCAAGTTTAATTTATGTATTAAAAATTCACAAAATTTATTTTGTACACATAAATTTGTCTGCTTTGTGAATGTGTACCTACCTAAAAAGAAAAAGAGGCATTGCAACGCATACCGAGTAAAACTAGTTTAAAAATATAAATTACCACAATGTAATGACACATTACAGCCGTTTGATGTTGCAGCCACCTAAGTTTGCTAACGGATTTGTGAGGCTCCAGCTAGATGCAGACAGGTAGCTGTCGCCCACAGGAATGTGGCAACCCCTCGTATTTCCCCGAATCCGCTGGACCGCTAGGGAAGGGGTGGCGGACTCGCTTGGAGGACACTCGGGTGTGCACCTCGTGGCTGTACGCACGGACGTTGGAAGAATACGCGAGTGCGAGTGTAAGTTCGCGCTTCTGCTGGAAGAGTTTTTCCAGTCCGTATCTGCAAGGAGCAGGTTCGTCGCCAGACTGCGTCGACGTCTTCCCGTCCTAGCTGCTTGAGTGGTCACTCTACGTCTGTGCTGCGTCGAACGTGAGGCGAACACGACGCCTCCCGCGAGCTGATCAGACCACTTCCCGCAGTCGTGTCGTAAGAAGCCCCACCACGGACCAGCCCGCAGCTGCCGTCACAGGAGCAACAAACGGTATTGTGTGTGTTGAATGCGTTCACCTACCGCGTCCACTAGCCCAGTAACGACCCTGATGAACAACAATGTATGCCGGACAGTTTACAATAACAAATCACATCTCTGAATCACGTCTAACTAATTAATACATCCATATGAGTGATCCAATAAATAGTAATTTTAAATTGGTGCCTTGATGATCAATTAACATCCCTCATGCAAAACATTAATTGATAAATTTATAATAAATTAAATTAACCATACATTTTCTGATGTCGCAATTAGAGTGACACTTCAACATTTTAACTACTTTCATTCACCCCCTCCCCCTTATCTGTTCAAATCTGACAAGTTGATTCTTTAGAGAGTTGGTAACCTTAGTCCCGGAATAAAGGAGCTTGCCGTCCTATCTCTCAAGCAATGACTTTTCGGTAGGATCCAGCCAACCGTCGGTTTGTGGACTAAGTTAGTTTTCACCACACTAAACACATTACACTTGCACCTAAATTAAAATTTAATCGCTAAGTAATTCGACCTTGTTTTAAGAACTGATTTAAATTGTTGCCGATTTATAAAATTGTTATTATTATCAGTTTGAAACTTAGTTTATTATATGGTTTATCACATCCAACACATACACTGTATTGTGTAATGTATGTACATGTACAGTCGGGGACACAATTCGCGAGACCCCTCGCCTTTCGATTATGCTTCGTTCTAGACTTGAATACCGCATGGGACAGCATAACTGGTAGGTGGTACACTAAATTCATGATAAAATAGACCTCTCATACCCAACAATTAAAAAAAATGAGCCAGCCCAGCAAGAAACTCGCAGACGCCAAGAGCAAAGTTCGGAGTTCTACAGTAAAAATAATCACGAATATCACCATTCTAGTCATAATAATTATTGAAATAACCAAATCGATTGATTGTAGATAGATGATAACACTTTTTTCGTGATTTTGATAACCGTTGAGTATTTTTTTTTTCCTCGAATAAACAGTTAACAATTCTCTAGCAAACGCAATAATACGGCGAATACCGAGAACAATCACTAAATTACGCACTGAAAACCAAAATAAGAGAGTTTGAATTGACTTAGTTACACTTTCTAACGCTGCAGCGTTATAGAACTGTGTGTGACAAATACACACAAAGGTTAAGGGTAAGTAGACAGAGTATTTACGAAAGTAATGGTAAACTATGTCGCGAAATATAAATAAATAATTTTCAGGAAATTAAATGGTGCGGAATATTAACACCTTAATTTTGTTTTCATCATACCATATTTAGAAGATAAGCTACACTTGATCGCAGTAGAAACAGTTTTAGAAGTAATAACAATAATTAAGAACAGTAAATAAATAAAAAAAATCCGTCTACAATGTGAATTAGTGGTTCCCAATTCTAAACCTGGAACATGGAAGTAGGAAAACTTTCATCTCTCTCCTTGTTTCTAACTAACACCGATATTTCTATAAATTTTCTGTCAAGCTTTATCTCTTGCTTTCCAAGCCCGATGGGATATAGGTAACACTGTTGCCTGGCATTCGGGAGGACGCGAATTAAAACCCCGTCGGGGATCCAATTTCAGTATTCCATGATTTTCGTTAATCTCTCCATCTGAACTCCAGGAAAGATCTTTTAAAAAGCGGTGGCTGAAATTCTAATCCGATCCTAGATTCCAATACTGTTAGGATCAATATCACATTAGCGTCGAAGATATGAAGAAGACCAAAAAAAAAAAAAAAAAAGAACGCGTTTGATGTATGGTATCCGGCTTTCGGGAGGTCGTGGGTTCGAATCCCCATCTAGTCATCCAGGTAAGCGTTTTAGATGGTTTCCCCAAATCACTCCAGGCAAATGCCGGGATTGTTCCTTCAAAAGACCATGGCCGAATTCCTTCTCAATACGTGTCCCCAGTCCTTTCCTGCCTTTACGACCGCGATTAGATGTAAAGCTAGAAGCAAAAAATAATTTGTAATCGTCAGTTTTCCGGCGAATCTAATGTTTGAAAAACTCTCGGGTGTGCGGCCAGGTCAGTTGATTGTAGATGAACGAATTTTCGATGGTGCTACATCCCATCATCTTCAGGTACCTGAAGATGATGGGATGTTACACCATCGAAAAATGGTTCATCTACGATCAACTGACCCGGCCGCACACCCGACAGATTTTTAAACAAAAAATGATTTCCCACATAAAAATTATTACATCTCTGTAGTGTGTTTTGGACATTTTCCTTGTTGGATTTATCTTATTCAATGGACGAACATGGTAGCGAAGGGACTAGAGTGCTATTTCCACATTTGGAGAGTCTCTAGTTCGGTGTTGTTTTAGTGCTAGTCGAGGTCGAAATCATTATTGAGGAAATAGGACTGGGGGCATGTTTCGGGAAGGAATTCTGCCATGGCAATTCCAAAGAATCATCCCAGCACTCACGGAGTGATTTCGATTAATCAAGCAACATCGAAATACGGATGGATGCACGAAGATTTCAATCCCTGTCCTTCCGAATGGGATGGCTTGAGCGTTACCAGGACTCTCGGTCACTGGTGCGATTCCCGCCAAGGGCATGGGTGTTAAAGTAGGTTTTGTTGTATGTCTTGTGTCGTCTTTCAATTGTATGAGTAAAAAGCATTTGGAAATACATCAGTACACAGTATAGTCACACAAAACGGCTTAGTTGGGTGAATGGCTATCGGGAGGAATGTCATTAAAAAATGTAAAACAATTTTATTGAACCAAAACGCAATTGGCCTCCTTCAGAAATATCTTACAGGTCCACCTCATCTCACAAAAATTTTTTTTGGTTGGTGCCTACCAGTAACATAGCTAAGTTCTAAAAACGTATTAGGATAAATTTTTTTGAAATTAGGCGTTCTGTAGTGAAGCTGTTTAGTGCACACGGGAGGGGTATTTAATTTCAGTTGAGTGTATAGAATTTAATTTCCTTAAGGTTATGCGTGGTTATTTCGTAAGACGAATATCTCCCTGCTTGCACAGTTCAGACGCAAGGAGGAAGTAATCGATCTGACAAATGTTTCGAGGAAGTGTTTATTTACCAGTGGCTCTGAGGAAGTGAAGAACACTTGTTCAGTAGAATTAGCTCTAATAAGATTTGGGAATATGACCATCCGTACTCGAAATAGCCCATTTTCGAATTACGAACACCTACAAATACAGAGAAAGTCATTTGCCGAAAGTATCAGGATTTTGACTTCAGCATACACTTATTGCATCTTGTGCATGTTCTACCTGCACTACTTGATTACAAAACGACTAAATCAATATTCCGTAATATATTTTTTTTTTTTTTTTTGTAACTGCTTTACGTCTCTTTTTAACATCGAGGTCTTTAGAGACGGGAAAGGATGGGAGGCAAGGATGGGGGCAATGAATGGGAAGGAATTCGGCCATGGCCTTTTGAAGGAAGCATCCCGGCATTTGCCTGGAGTGATTTGGGGAAACCATGGAAAACCCAAATCTGGATGCCTGGACGGGGATTCGAACCGCCGTCCTCCCGAATGCGAGGCGAGAACGCTAACCGTTACACCGCCCCGCTGGGTATTCCGTAATAATGGACCTATTACAAAAAAAAAAAAAAAAAAAAAAAAAAACTGGAAATGCGCGTTATTGAAAATGGACCTGCCTCAATATAAATATTTTATGACCTTCGGTGCCTTTGACCATTTAACCTGCTGACTATTGTGTCAGCCTTTGTTGAGGTAATGTGGCACTATATTGTGAAATCAACACAAGACGAACACTACACTCATTCAAAAGCAACCATATGCGCAGAAGCACCCGAACCGACCATTATTATTTGTGTGGCGAAGGGTGTATTGCATCCGAAATGGTAATGGTTTGGAAGGGATATACGTAATAAGGCAGGAGGCCTTTATAATGCGAAGACAGTGTTCTATCCCCTACACTGCTAGCGCCAGCTGAAGTATCTTGGTCGGGACTCTAGCTAAGGAGTTTGTGAATGTGTCTGCGGTCGTGGTTTGCTAACACGGAAGACAATTCCGTAGGTCCACAGATCAAGGAAATTATCAGACATTTCAGGCATGCGATTTTCCTCCTCCTCATTCAACTATCTTGCTTATATTACTAACTGAGGCTGTTGTCTCACACAGTTAACAGACGAAAGAATTATACAGGAGTAAAACTGTATATCCTCGAGGAACCAGGGCTTTCTGAACTTTTTTAAATTTGTTTCTAGCTTGACTTCACGACTTCGAGGTCATGGGGGACTGGAATATGGGCTTTTTGATGGAACTATCCCGATGTTCGCTTGCAGTGATATGGAAAATCCGTAGTAAATCCAAATCTGGATGGCCAGAAGGGGATTTGAATCCGCATCCTCTGGAATGCGAGGCCAGAACATTTTCGCACGTCCACTACGCCCAGTTTTTTTAATTGACCCTTAACATGTAGATATATAGGAACAATAATTACAGACTGACTCGGCCATGAATCTTTTTATATATATATCTATTTTTGCAGCCTAGGAGACCCAAAAGTATTTGATCAACGAAAGATGTCAGATCTTAATCACATTGTTTCTCATGAACACGGAAACAACCATAATACACCCACTTTTATAACCACATATGTAACCTTTCAATTAGTTTTTCGAAGATAACATCATTTTCCTTTTACAAATACAGCTAATTCCAGTTTGAAAAGCAATCATCCTTTTCGCTAAGAATGCTGGCATAAGAATTTTAAAAGCTTCAGAGCATATGGAATTAGCCAACGTCATTAAGTGTAAGACTGACAGCAGTCTTTATCCAAGACCATTCTTGCTTGTAGAGAATACCATGGTGGCTCCCAAAGTGAGAAGAATTATTGCGCCGGTTCAAATTCCCATTGGCTATCAGATTTCATTTTTCCATGTTTTCTCAAAACCTTTGCAGATTAATGCCAGGATGATTCCTCTGGAAGGCATTGATCAACTTGTTTCGTGTTCTTTGATCAAAGTTCTATCCTATATTTATTTACCTCGGCAGTGACGAGGCGTTAAGCCCTAATTATTAAAAAATGGTTAATGCATAAAAAGAAGAACTGATGTGCAGTTTTCGGGGGTGAAATTTTAATTCCAAAATACTGTAAAATATTTTTTTTAAATATACAGAAGTTATTTTTAATTTTTTTTTGTATCGACAGGTATTTGACGCATATATGAAAGGCATGGTTTTCAATCGTCGTTCATAAAACCACAGATCAGTATGTTATTATCACAGCGACATCTGAAGTCTTATTTCGGATATTTTTTAAAAATATTCTTTATTAGGCGGGATTAGAGGGAATAAACGATTCTTGTTTAATTTTCCTGCAGCACGTCACAGTGGCTAGTATTTAAAAGTTATTCACACATCGAAACGAGATAATTCCTTGTAGTTACCATTTTGTAAACGAATCTAATCCATCAGTATTCTTGTCAAACTTTTACAATTATAAAATTTTATTTTGGTACTGCTTTGTCTAGCCTCTAATGAAGGAAAATGTAGTTTCATCTCGATGGCAGATAATTCCGAAGTCACAATAGAAGGAAATTCGCATTGTTTCCTGCCAGAAGACTTCCTCATCGAATGTGTGACTTGTATTCAAACATTACTTTGCTTCTGAGTAAATCGCTACACCAGCCACATTCGTCTACTGAATGTTAAATATTCCTTTTTGGATTAATATTTATAGTCCGTCTAGAAAGCTTTGAGAGGTTGAGGGGAGGCCAAGTAGATGTGGAAATGGATAAGGAGATAAATACAGGAATGAATTGGCAGAATAGTGCGACATTGGTGTAGCATCACTGTTGGGAAGAAGCAAAAGAATACACAGTGTTAAAATTTCCAATAATTTATAGGACTATCTACGCATAAATTATTGATTTTAGAAAGTCGTCGACACATATTCCGTCTTTCTTATAATGTAGACCATTTCGGCCCATGCACTTTCTACTGAGTTCATGTCAACGTTTTTGATTGGCTAATCAGTTTCCTGCGTCTTTGGCTGCTCGAGAAACCATCAGATGGACGAAACATTTGTCCTGTTGTGACATGATATGGGCGACGTAAATCACAGCCTAATAGATGGTAACCAGAGATATGCAAGATACCTCGAAAAAAGTATTTGAATACAAGATACAAGATACATTTAAATAATGTATCTTAGATATCAGATACAAGATACTTTTGGAAAAGGTATTTGAAATACAAGATACAAAATACATATTTTCCAGATACTTTTTTAAGATAAAATACTTTTTTACAAAATGTATTATTTTTATTAGAAACATATTTTACTACAATGTACAACTGTTGCTTAAGGTTTTAAATGAGACTTAAGTATAATAACTCATTTTTCTTCGGTGGGGTCTCATTATTATCCCCCCGAAAGAGAAGAGTCGTTCCACAGGGGCGGAACTTGGCAAACAAGTGTTATATTTTAAAAATATTTTCTTGATTGTTGGATAAGTATTTAAACTTTTTAGGCAGATGTCCTTATTATTAAGGTATTGAAGTGTTTCTAAGTCAGCGGTGCTGCCAGTAGATTCTGTACTGTCGCCACTAGTGGCACTACCAACAGAGAAATCAGAGTCATCAAAAAACATGTAATAAGATTCGTCTTTTGTCTTCTTTCTTATATCCTCTCCACTACTCTTTGAAGCCTCTGATTTTTGATTTTCAGATCGATTAATTTTCCGTGTTTCAATCAGGATAAGCTCTTTTACATGCTCTTTAAACATTTTTGGCACCCACTTCATTTTAAAAAACGGATGGGACACTGAAGCTAATATTGCATCATTTGCTGCAGGCTCAAATTGCAAAAACTTTTTGAAACGTTTATTTAGATTTTCTTCAATAACATCTAACAAAGTGCCACAATATCTTAGATTTTCCATTTTAAGGCATTTAACCATATGCCGGATTCTCATTAGTTCGGGTAGTAGACAACCATAGTAGGTATCTTTATCACCTTGCAGACTTTGAATAGCTTCTGCTATAGGTTTTGAACAATTTACATATTCCCATAAAAATTGAAGTTCATAGTCCTTAAAAGCTGATAATTTAAGGCTTTTCATGGTTTCATTGAGACGCTCCTGCACTGATAAAAGGTCTTTTATGGAATTATAATAAGAGTTCCATCGGGTTGCGCATGGAGAAGTTGGTGATTTCCCCGTCAATCCAAATATGTTTCACATGCCTTTGGTGATCTAGAACATAAATTCCAGAGTGCCTGACACTTCGCTAAAGCTACAACATGCACTTTTTTTATAAAAATTGTTTTTCAGTATTGCTTGTTCAAAATCTGTACTGGCGACCAAATGCAAAGTGTGCGTGGCGCATCTTTCATGTCCTGGTAGCAGACAGTTATCACTTTCCGGTTCTGAAGAAGAATCTGGAAATGGTTGTGTTAGCAGATCATCATCTTCATCTTGTGGTTTTGTTTCAAGATATTCTTTATGCGAAATGTTTTCAGGATTTGTGGCTGAAATATCTGAATCTGATTTTCCAAATACTTCGAAGGCCTTTACCATATTTGATCCATTATCTGTTACCGTTTTAACAATTTTGGATAGTTTTAAATCAAACTCTGAGTGTATATCAGCTATCATTTCGGCAACTTTATCATATGTGTGAGACCCCTTGAATCTTCTGCATGCAATGGCGGCACTTTTCCTCTCAAGAGTCTCGCTTTCAATCCAATGGATGTAACCCCCAAATAGCTTCTTTTAGAAGAAGACCATATATCTGCTGTGGTACACACAAACTCCACAGTCCTCAGAGTCATCTTAATTTTTTCTTTCCATTCATTGTATTCATCACTAATTTTACTTTGGATTGAATGCGGCGTAAAACTTTAGGAGGTGTCGTTAGTTGCTGTGCACCTTCAATTAAAGCTTTAAATGAATTGTATTCCACTATTGATACTGGTAACATAGATTCAACAATAAATTGCACAATCAACTTGTCCAAGTCAACAGATTTTGGTACAGTTGTAAGAGTGGTCTGCTTAAATTTCTTACATGTTTCTGAACCACTGCTATTGTCAGTACATTTTCTTTTTTCAGATTTGGGGTTTTAAGTTTTTCGTACTCTTGCAATAGATCTGCATGACCTTTCCTCTGAAAACAAGAAGAAAAAAGGATTAAAATGTTTTAAACATTATGTGACCTATTTTTTATGTCAAAATGTGTTGTACTATGGCGTTTTAATTTCAATAGATAGAGGGACATATGTAAATAATATTGTAAGTTTACCGTTCTTCAATATTTTATAAATATTAATAAAAATTAATATTATAAAGAATTTTACCTTCAAATACTTCAAGAAGTTTGTAGTAGAAGTAACACTGCCCTTTATTACTTTAGAACATATTTTGCATACAGCAGACACATTCACGGCACTTCCATTTTCTTGTATTATGTCTTTAAAACAATGCTTTAAGATAAGTGGTCTATTTGTATTATTTTCATTCCTGAAAATATAAACAATATTTTGAATAAATTAAATATTACCACACTTTATCTGGGTAATGGACGGAATTACACATAAAGGACGAAACCAACATTCGCATGTTGAATCAAAACAAAGTTACATAGTTCGATGAAATTTGAACCATACGTAGAAATAACGGCAACAGAATAGCACAATAGCCTAGGCAATTGAAAGAAATACGCGATCGATGAGATGGTCCCTTGGATGTTAAAAAAGGGTGGGAGTGGTCTTTACAAAGATGTTTGATTACCACAGGCAGCGATGTGTGCTCTGGAACATGCCCTCATGCTGGTCACAAGGTTGCTAGTGTCCTCGAGGTAGGGTGTTCCATTGCTCCGCCAGGGTGATTGACAACTGCTTCCCACACGTGCTTCTGCTTGATGAGATTTAAGTCTGGAGAACAGGCAGGACAGTCCATTATCCAAATATCGTCTCGTTCCAAAAGCACATCCACTAGCGCCATTTGATGCAGTTCGACATTTTTATCAATAAAAATAAAGTTAGAGTCGAATGAAGAGTACAGACAAATTGACCATTGCTGTTACCTGACCTCTGACTGAGTGCACTTCACATTAATTAATTTTAGTTGTGTTGAGCAGTGCTCCGATGGCATACCTTTAGTCTTCTAATTATCCCTTTCTTAACCCTTTCACGGCTACGGGCATACATGTATGCCCTGCCGTTAGAAAGACCAGACGGCTACGGGCGTACATGTATGCCCAGCGGACGGGAAGACCAGACGGCTAACGGCATACATATACGCCCGGCAGGCGGGAAGTCCTGACGGCTAACGGCATACATATACGCCCGAGCTCGGAAGCAGGTAAACGGCTAATTGCCGTTGACCGCATTTCTGAGAATTTCTGAGAACACTGTTATACTCTGGACTTTCTGTAGGAAAACACTTTAGTTTTCACCTCCCCTGGGCCCTTACTGCTTACGAGTCTAACATTCGGTCAGTTCTGTTTTTTTTTTTTTTCTGGTGAGACGACAGCGTTCGCATCTGTAGCCTTTGCTATGTCGGGACGCCCTATATCGGACAAGGAAATCATGGATATCCTCATCAATAGTAGCGACGAAGATTGTAGTGCTACTTCAGAGTTTTCTTCCGACGAAGAGTTGAATATGTCTGGATGTAATGGTGAATCCACGACATCACGAACAGAAGATTCTTTCTCTGAAGACGGAAAAGGAAATGAAGTAAGTGAAACTTCGTCAGGAAAAAGAAAGTATGAATGGTCGGAGAATCATCCTGTGACGAAACGACACCGTTTTGTGAACACATTTATCGGGTTGAAAGTAGACTTCGAAGAGTCAGCAAGTCATTTAGATTTCTTTTTGTACTTCATATATATGGAATTTGTTTCTGCCATCTGTACACAGATCAATAATTATTATAAACTGAAAAAATGACGACTACACCCAGTAGATTAGCATGCTGGAAGCCTATAGAGCCAGCAGAATTTTATTGCTTCCTGGCGTGTTCTCTGCTTATGCCTAGAAGTAAGAAGTTAGAAGTAAATGAATATTGGTCGAAAGATTCTTTGCTTAAAACGCCAATATTTTCTAAAATAATTGCCAGGGACCGGTACAAGTTTATCCTGCGTTTGTTGCACTTCAGTGGCAATTCCAACACATCTCAAGATATGATTGTGAAAATACAGCTCATTGTAGATCACACAAAAAATAAATTCCGCGATGCTGTCCTTTGAGAATCTAGTGATCGACGAGAGTCTGCTACTGTTCAAAGGAAGGCTCCGCTTCAAGCAGTACATACCAAATAAACTGTAGCCGTTTTGACAATGAAAGTTTCGTTCTTTGTGACGTACAAACCAATTATATTCTGGATTATATGGTATATACTGGTGCCACCACGGAAATAGAAACTAGAAATGCTGATTGGGGAAAATCAGGCGATGTTGTTGTTAGTTTATTATTGCCATGCCTCAATAAAGGTCATACCACATATTTAGACAATTGGTATTCGAGCCCCGAATTATTCCTGTGGCTACAAACGCGCGATTAGCCCAGAGCGGCCGTAGCCTGCAGCGGTGGTAGGATCACACAGCCGCCCGCCGCCCAGCAACACCGTGGGTCCGCTCGCCCCAGCCACCGGGGAGGCAGGAGGCTCGGCACTCGTAGCCGCGAAAGGGTTAATACAGGATGACTTGCGGGAACCGGCTGAATTTGGATCAGCTGTTACATTGTTGTTACACGTTATGGTGAGATTGAGGTTATGCCATTGTTTGAGTGTGTCCTACCATTTTAGTCATAATGGATCAGTGTTCAGTACAGCATCGTGTTTTTGCATAGGACACTTTTGTTAAAAATTGTGAATCTATTATCAAAACACAGCGCCACTTTAATATCGGTCGGAATGACACAGTTCCAAGCCGAAAGACATTGTCTAGATGGGTTCACGCGTTTAGAACAACAGGAACAGTAACAAAGAAAAAGCCACCCGGTCCTGCAGGAACAGTGAGAACGCACGATAACATCACCACAGTGAGAACTGCTATAATCAGGAGTCCGAGTCGATCTGCACGCAGACACGGACGAGAGCTAAACATGAACCGCGATAATGTAAGGATGATTGTAGGATTAGATTTGAAATTTCATCCCTACAAAATACAGGTGGTGCAGCAACTCAAAGAGAGGGACTATGAACAAAGAGAAGACTTCGCAGTGCGCATGCAAGTGTTGTTTAGTGTTAATCCTAATGCAATACTGTTAATGAGCGACGAAGCTTATTTCCACTTAAACGGCTCAGTTAGTAAACAAAACTTTCGATATTGGGCGACTGAAAATCCATGTAACAATCATGAAAAACCTCTCCACTCTCCAAAGGTAACAGTTTGGTGTTCGGTAGTCCACTTCGGAATAATTGGGACGCACTTTTTCGAGGAAAATGGCGTCACGGTGGCAGTAAACTGTAAACGCTATGTTCCCATGTTGGAAACGTTTCTCAGACCAGAATTTCGGAGGCGAGGAATAAGCAATAAAAATGTTTACTTCCAACAGGATGGGGCCATAGCGCATACTTCCCGCGCATCGATGGGAGTTGCGAAGATGTTCCCTGGGCCCTGGCAAGCTAATTTAGCGCTTTGGTGACGTGCCGTGGCCGCCAAGGTCACCGGATTTGTTTCCCTGTGACTATTTCCTATGGGGATATTTGAAAGCTCGTGTCTACGCTCACAAACCAAGTACTTTATTAAAGCTGAAAGATGCAAATATAGAAGAGGTGAATTTCATTGGAGAAGATATGTTGACCCGAGTTCTTGATGACTTTCTACAGACATGGGAAGCGAAGGGCAAGGGGGAGGAGGGTGTGGGGAAACTAAACTCGGTTCAACACTAAATGAACACTGAGGCACATCTTGACACCATTATTTATTAAACACAATATACAAAACATCACATTTACTATGTTCGCATTAACATGTGGTCTGTACAGTTCCACTCGGCACATAGTCTCACTGACGACTGGTTCTTGGTAGTTATGCTAGCTCCCACCTGTCCTTAGTTGGCGCTCCTGTCGGCTCGACGTGGATGCCATCTGGTAGCTAGGAGAGGTACCGCTCACAAGCCACCAGCAACACCAGCTGTCAGCGAAGAGGCGTACTTCAGGCTCTGCCACAACCACTCTCCCCCCAGTGACCTACTAAGGGAGAGTGGGGAACGAGACACGCTTCTTGCCACCAGCGCTTGTGTCCGCACGGGAGGCCCTCGCGTAGGTCCTGACCGGTCTGTCCATGGATGCCGATGGGTGCGTTGGTGCTAGTTGATTCCCATCGGTCTGTTCATGATCTGTTTTGGCGAAGAAGGCAGGTTTCAGCATTTCCACTGAGATTGCCTTCTCCGCCCCGTTGAGTTTAATGACGAAAACTCTGTCGCTGATGCGCCTGATGACCTCATGTGGCCCCGTGTACGGTGGTTCAAGTGGCTTCTTCACAGAGTCTACACGCTTGAAGACGTGGGAACATGTGTATAGATCCTTCAGTAGAAAGAGGCGGGACTTGGTGTGGTGAGCCGTTGGTGTTGGCCTGGCGCTGCGGATGTGTTCACGGAACTTCTCCATGAAGAACTGAGGATCCGCTGGGGTGTCTTCAGAGGTGAAGAATTCGCCAGGTAGTCGAAGCGGCGCTCCGAATAGCATTTCAGCTGGCGAGGCCTTCAGATCCTCCTTGTACGCGGTTCGTAGGCCAAGGAGAACTTGGCAGCAAGTCCGGCCATCGTATGTGAGTGTTGCACATCAGGGCGGCCTTAAGCGAACGGTGCCAACGTTCGACGAGTCCATTCGACTGCGGATGGTATGGCGTCGTGCGAATTCGCTTCGCTCCAATCAGACGTGATAGTGCAGTGAAGAGGGCTGACTCGAACTGTGGGCCTTGATCCGTGGAGATTGTAAGCGGAGTGCCAAACTGACAGACCCATTGCGTGTAGAAGGCCGAGGCAACTGTGTCAGCCGATATGTTGCTGAGTGGAATGGCCATCGGCCATCTTGTGAAGCGGTCAATGGTGGTGAGGCAGTAATGGAGACTCTCGACCTGCGGCAGCTCGATGAGGTCCAAGTGGATGTGGTCGAACCGGTTGTTGGGAACAGCGATATTGAGTGGAGTGAGTCGGTTGTGATGTTGAATTTGTGCTCGCTGACACGGTACGCACCATCGAGTCCATAGGAGAGCATTCCGTCTGATGCCTGGCCACACGTACCGTTCCTTCAGTATCTGGGCGGTGACTCTGCCACTGGGATGAGAGAGCCCATGAACGGCGTCGAATGCTCGTTGCCTGAGGTTCTGTGGGATGTAGGGCCTTACTCGATTGTCCATCACGTCACAAAAAATGTCGAGGCCATCGATGCGGAGAGACTGCAAGTTGAGGGAGGTGGATTCCCGGAGTGTGGAGAGTTCTTCATCAGCGAGCCTGTGCACGGCATATCTCCTCGTGGCTAATCGTCGTGGGCATGGAGATGGAGTTGATGCGGGAGAGAGCATCAGCCACGACGTTGTCTTCACCCCGAGTGTGGATTATCTCAGTGGTGAACTGCGAGATATAGTCCAGGTGGCGCAGTTGTCGAGGAGAGGCCTTCTCCGGTCGCTGCGAGAAGGCATATGTGAGTGGTTTGTGGTCTGTTTGGATAATGAAGTGACGGCCCTCAAGAATGTGCTGGAAGAAACGAATGGCCGCATAGATGGTGAGGAGCTCTCGGTCATAGGTGCTTGTAACGGGTCTCGGCTGGGATGAGCTTCCGAGAGAAAAAACCCAGTGTTCTCCAGGTCCCATCCTGAAACTGTTCAAGATGCGGCTCCGATGGCTGTGTCGGAGGCGTCAGTCCTCAGACAGAGGTTGGCTGACGGCGAAAGGAAGGTTGTTTGAACAAGCATCGGCTAACACCACAGTTTACAGGCAGCAAATGCTTGTTCACTAGCAGGAGTCCAAGGAACTGGGCGCTTGTCATTGCGTTTAGAGTCCTTCAGCAGGTCATTGAGTGGCGCCTGCATCTGTGCAGCACCAGGAATACACCTCCTGTAGTAAGTTCACCATTCCCAGGAACCGACGGAGATCGGAGATGGTCTGAGGTCGCGCATAGGACGCGATGGCTTCAACTCTCTCCGGCGGTGGCTTGTAACCAGAAGCATTCACTGTGTAACCCAGGTAGACGACCTCTGTCTTCCCGAGCTGGCACTTCTTATGATTGGTTGTTAGCCTGTTCGCACGGAGGATGTCGAACACCTTGGTGAGATGCTGCAGGTGCTCCTCGTGAGATTTGGAAAAGATGATCAAATCATCGATGAAACAACCAACGAAGTCCAGGCCTTGAAGCAGATTGTCCATGTGGCGTTGGAAGGTCATTGGTAGCATTGCGTAGGCCGGGCGGCATACCAACGAATTCAAAAAGTCCAAAAGGCGTCGTCACTGCGGTCTTTGGAACGTCTGACTTGGCAACCGGGATCTGATGGTAGGCACGGACCAAGTCGATTGTGGAGAAGACTGAGCAGCCATGGAGTCGCTGAAGGATGCTGCCTTCGTGGGGTACAGGATAGCGGTCAGGGACAGTGATCCCGTTAAGCCGCCTATAGTCCCCAGTAGTTCGCCAACCACCGAGCTTCTTCGGCACCATGTGAATCGGGCAGGCCCTGGCTATCGGAGGGTCGTATCACGCCGTGATGCAGCAGCAGGTCAAAGTCCTCCTTGGTGGCCTTCAATTTCTCGCCAGTAAGTCTTCGAGGGCGATCAAAGACAGGAGGGCCAGTGGTCTCAATGTGGTGAACCACAGCATTGTCAGACTGGGTGACAGGGACAGTATTAGGCCTCGTGATGTCTATGTAGCGACTGAGCAGATCGCCATAAATCTTGTCCTGGTCACTTCTGCAGGCGGTCTGGGTGATGGTGGAGACCGTATGGATGGTGGCTTTACAGAGTTGGCCCGTGGTCGTCAGCGATGTAAGTGGATCGATGAGGAGCCTTCCCTTCAGAATGGTGGCTTTACAGAGTTGGCCCGTGGTCGTCAGCGATGTAAGTGGATCGATGAGGCGCCTTCAATTCAGGTCCAAGAGCAGAGAGTGGTGGACTAGTAAATCCGCTCCGATGATGGCTACCTTAACATCTGCAATGATGAAGGACCACTTGAATGCTCGGCGTAAGTTAAGGTCCAGCGTCAGGAGTTTCTGCCCGTAGGTGTGAATGACGGTCCCATTGGTGGCGTACAGCTGGAAGTCATCCATCTTGCAAGTTCCGGGAATGGAGGACTTAGGTACCAGAGAGATAACCGAGCCGGAGTCGACCAAGAACCTCATGTTCGTTGTGCGGTCGTGGAGATGTAATCGGTGTTCTCTGGTGAGGCGGGCGTTTGCGGTGCTGTCGCCGGCCGCCTGAACAATCGACAGCGCTTCTAGTTTCCCGACCGCTGTCTGGATGTGTATGAGCAGGGCGGCTCGCAGCTCCTAGCATTTTATCCGAAGCGGCGATGATAGAAGCAGACTGTGGCTCTTGATGGGGAGCGTCTGCGGTAGCGAGAGCTGCTGCGCTCACTGCTGCGCTCACGCTCGCGGCCACGTTCACTGCAACTGGTTATGAGCGAGGCGTTGATCTTGCACAGCTCGGCTACAGCCAGCTTCAGATTAGAGACTTCTTCGGTGAGCGATTTGAGCGGATCAACAGGCAGGCGTTCCGGAGATCGTGATTTGGAACGCATGTGGCCAGCGGCCATGACGAATGTAGTGGCCTGCATCTCGTGTAGCTCGTCCGCGATCTTCGCCTGTTCTTCAATGGAGACGCCCTTCACCAGCTTCAAGCACCGTTGGATTGATTGGGGTAGCAAGGCAAGCCAGCGCACCCTGATGACGTCTGGAGTTGCTCTGCCGCCGGCCAGGGTGGTCATCTGCCTTAGAAGCTGTGTCGGCTTCCTGTCACCGAGCTCCAACTCAGTGAGGCCCTTGTGGAGCTGGAGGTCAGCTGATTCCGTCAGCCGGCTGATGATCTCAGTTTTTAGGCACTCGTATTTGTTTTCCTTAGGTGGATCAGTCAACAGGTCTGCTACCTCCATCATGATTTCAGAATCTAACGCTCCCACGAGAAAATTATATCTCGCAGCATCGGATGTGATGCGGTGCGTATAAAACTGAGCTTCGATCTGAATGAACCACATTTGAGGGCAGTGTCTCCAGAATGGCGGCAGTTTCATGGTGCCGACTGACAACACAGCCGGGGCAGCGTCCGTTAGTTGCAGCGGCGTGGACTGGTCACGTTCGTCGGCTTCAGACAATGGCTCCTTGTTTGCAGCCATGTTCGTCGCTGAAGCTCGCAGTTCGGGCGATTTACTCTACGGAGATCGCTAGATCGGCGTAGTACTTATAACATGGCACCACACAATTCAACACTGAGCACAGGTTTTGGTATCGACGCGCAGCAGCTGAGGCACATGTTCGGTGCTGCGACGGAATCCACTCGCATCACGTCGGGGTCACCAGTTGTTGGGAAACTAAACTCAGTACAACACTAAATGAACACTGAGGCACATCTTGACACCATTATTTATTCAACACAATATACAAAACATCACATTTACTATGTTCGCATTAACATGTGGTCTGTACAGTTCCACTCGGCACATAGTCTCACTGAAGACTGGTTCTTGGTAGTTATGCTAGCTCCCACCTGTCCTTAGTTGGCGCTCCTGTCGGCTCGACGTGGATGCCATCTGGTAGCTAGGAAAGGTACCGCCCACAAGCCACCAGCAACACCAGCTGTCGGCGAAGAGGCGTACTTCAGGCTCCGCCACAAGGGAACCGCTGCACCCTCCCCCTAGAAGAAAGGTCAAGAGTTACCACCCATTTTGTCGCCGCGATATAAATCGCCCCCTCCCCCCACCCAGATTCAGTACTGCCAATAGGACTTGCCCCCCTTCCTAGCGCTGATCCTGGATATGCTCTTGTCTGCAGAGGATGGAAATCTGCATTCAAGTGGATGGCCAGCACATGCATGACATCATATTCAAGCAATGAACATACTTAATGTTTCATACAACATATGTTTTATGAAATGGTATGTTTTTACCATTATATCTTCAACAGTTAAATAATATTACTAAGTAAATTAACTTTTGCTCATTTGAAAACGTCCGGTTCCCGCAAGTCACCTTACATTTTTTTTAAAAAAATTAATACATTGAGTGTTAAATTATTCCACCATAATTTTCAAGATTTACGAATTTTGATTTTAAACTCCATTAGCATTTTTGGTAAATTATTAATCACTTCTGGTAATTTATTCCAGTCCCATATACTCCTACCCATGAAAGAAAATTTTCTCACTTCCTTATGCATGACATCGAAAGCTACCTTGTGGCCATGGTCATCTATCACCTTTTCCTCCTTGCACTATTTCTAATTGCTCCTTCAATATACTTTTAACGCCACATAACCAATATATGCCATATGTACTACCAGTATTCTCTTCACCCTCCTCTTGTCTCCAGATGACTCCCAATCGAGATCCTTAATTAATAATCATACAAGTTACTGACTGTGTCCTACGATAATTTCCACAAACAAATCTAGCTGCCTTTCTTTAATTTAATTTAATTTCAGTTGCGATGGAGCACACACCCAGGTGGTAATATCCCTACAGCCCCACCTTCCTATGTCTTTCCCCCCCCCCTTTCAACACCTGCCCTTCCGAATTGTAACTCTAAACTTGTTTAGTGTTTTCGCTAAAAAGCGCATTATTTCTCTCGATAATTTATCCCAGTCCCTGAGACCCTTAGGGGCCATCCACAAGCTACGTCACACGAATTTTTTTACTTTTGGACCCCTCCCCCGCTTGTCACAGGTTGTCACAATTGGGTGACCCCCCCCACCCCTGCTGTCACGTCACAGGGTCAAACCGGCCTGCTTGTTGACCTTTTTTTAGCTCTACAGGACCAAAAAATCCCCAAATACCCCCTCTAAATGCTCTAAATGCCACCCCCATGTGCACAGACTTATAACTCATCCCCCCCTTGTCACACTATGTCACAATTTGTTGACCCCCTCCGCCCCCCTTAAGGTGTGACGTAATTTATGGATGGCCCCTTACCTACAAATAAAAATTTTCCAACTCCCTTTCGCCTGAATTCAAGTGTCAGCTTATGACTGAGGCCAACGTTTCCATGTAGAAATGTTATAACTTCTAATCCATCCATAAATTATCCTGATTCTAAGTTATGAACGAACCAAACACTCTTATCGCCCGTTTTCCACTTACTCCCAGCACAGTTGCTTCAGTACATCCGTTACTGATTGGCTGCATTCTACAGTAATTTCTGTACACAACCTCCCACTTATTTTTGATACCCAAAAGTTGGACTAGTGTAAATAACAAGTGATCAGTTAGACAGTTACTTACTAAAAAGTATTTTCAAAAAAAATAAGGAAATTTTTTTTTAATGTATTAGAAAATAAATGTTAATTAATTGAACTTATGCTCATAAATTTCAAATTTTAATCAACGGTGGAATTATCCTATCGAGAGTAATACCAACAGTTATTTACGAATATTATTATCATGCGCATGTGCCGCAATGTTCCGTACACTCATACTTAACGTTCTGCGCTTGCGTACTTGAAATTATGTACATGCAAACAATCTTCGTTTAAATTCATCTAAAGCAGTGAGTATACACTACATCGTTTTGAATTAGTGCTGCAAGATTCATTTTCTATGCATGTATATATAAGTGAGGTATTAGACATGTTAAAGCTTTAATACTCATGTGACGACCTCCGACGATATGTTTTGGTTGGGAGGAGTTGCTATTATTAAACAATGATATATGATCCAGTATTTTTAAAGAATTTTTGTTTATTTGTTAGTTGGTTTTTCTTTAATCACATTTGTTCAGTGTAGTTAGTTTATTCATATGCTCTGCGCGCTATTATAGTAAGGAACGAAATTTGGAAGTACATTTATATCGCGATACAGTGAATGTATTAATGTGCATGCGATATTTTCCTACTGAAATACTAGCAGAGTGGATGAGTTCTTTAAGCTTTTAAAATTATAAACGGAAGCTTCATTAATTATCTCACGACAGTTTCATCTGAAGAAACATACGTTTAAGGTAGGCCCACACTTGCCCGATACTAGCCGACAACGTTATAGTTACCGCACAAACACTTTCCTTATTGTTGGCGCTCATTGGATTGAAGTGAGTTCAAACGACACCGCATGCTGTCCAACACTATTTCCAGTGGTTTAATTCTAGATGGGGATACCGCTGCCTCGCGACTGTTAACGTGACGTTATCGTGACGTCGCCTTCACGTACAGTCGTAAAAAGATATATTGTGACCGAGCGTAAAAACTTATATTAAAGCTGTAAAGCTGTAGTACATTTCAAAACTGATTAATTTTACCTCTCCATGTGTCTAAAGTGTTTACAAACTGCTTGAAAATCAACCTTTATACTTAATTGAGCTTTTCCTAAATTTTGTATGTTGTGTAAGTCAAAATAACGCTCTTTTCTAACTGTAAACTTACTTTCTGTATCTTTCAAATTATGATTTCTAGAATTTAAATTATGTAATTGCGTATTAATTTTCCATACCGGCTTTTAACTATTGATGTATTCAAATTTTTTTGTAGTAGGATTATTCAGCTATCTATTTTCTATCGTCTTTTTATTAGTTATTATTCTAAATGTCTTTAAAAATGAAGTAAATATTAACTTTTACGAAAATATTCTGAAACCAATTACTAAATATGTTAATCTTTTTTCCAGTCTTTCAATAGCTGTTTAGTTTTTTTTAAATAATTTGAATTGACTGTTCAGCTTGATTTATTGCGTGAACTGACTACGTGAATGACTCTAAAATCGATGTACAATGTTATTCAATTGAGCCTGCTGTTCTGTAAACAAATTTCGCTATGCAGCTTGCGAAATTCTAGGTGAGTTTACAAAGCACTTTGGAATCTGTGGTCAGGGACTCCAAAAGCGTGTGGAACCTACTTAGATTCCATTGGAAAATCCGTACTTCTCCATGTCCAACTCGATGTAATTCGTCTTATAATTCTACTTTTAGTAATAAACGAAACCTGAATGAAACTTTAAGAATTTAATTTCCTTAGTGAATACATAGGCTCTAGTTATCAGAAGTTTGGAGGGAGACATAGATACTTTCTTTTGATGTTTAGTGCCAGAATTAATGAGTACGCAACGAATGATAAGTAGTTTACAAATGGTTGATCTTACATATTGTGGTGTGTTGATAGTGCAATTTGAAAGATTCTATCAATAAGAAGCAAAGGATAGCATATTGGTATCTGTATCTTACCCGTTTTTTAAACTCAAATGGGTACAGAAGGCAAACAGGGAATACATAAAAGAATTATTTGCTGCTGAAATACGAAATATAAAACAAGGTGTTGAGAGTACATATAATCCAAGTGGGAAAAAAAGGGAGGAGAATGAATTTTATTTTATATTTGTTGATGACTCAGATTCATGTCTAGGCATTGACAATGCAAACACTGCCTTAGTCCTAGAAATGCTGCTTTATTTAAAGGATAATGACACTAGTTTAGATTCCAACAGTAAAAAAAAGTGTTCCTAAAATACTTATTTGCCAAGTTCTGCTTCTGTTGAACGCCTCTTTTCGTTTGGTAGAATGATAATGAGACCTCATGACAAAACATGAAGGATGAGCTGTTTGAACAAATAGTAGTGTTAAAATCTATGAAATAAATAATATACAGATAAATTACATAGCTGGCAGGGAAAACGTTACAAAATCCGCGTACCTCAAAACAGTATTTCATCAAAATATAAATGAGATTTTTATGGATTGTTTGCCTAGAATGACAGATTGAACCGAGAACTATGGAAGTGTGGTGTGTATGAGAGAATCGACTTCACACTTCTACGTGTCTACTGTGGTGAGCTATCTATGCATTAACACATTTATCGTAAGATTACTCTTCATCCACTCTGCGGAAAAAAAATGAGAAGAAGAAGGAAAAAAACATAGTCACACTCGGTTCTCTAACAACAAACATTAATACAATTGTCAAGCCCTGCGATAAATATACCGTTGATTGTTTGTTTACGTTTTGAAAGCCGCAGCACCATCGTCAACTTTACTGTTTAAGACCTAAGACTACCACATATTCTTTTTTCCCCTGGATTCCAGTCCTTGGCTTTTGTTTGGAGAGCAAGATCAATCTTCGCCAGCCTTGTCTTATCAATGAAATCGACATCTTCAAGTCACGCACTACCACATTTATCAAACTTTTGATATTTGCAAATAAAATGTAACCTCCTTCCCCCCCCCCCCCTCTGTTGCCTCTTTCTGTGTACAATTTTAATATACATTACGAGCTTCACCACCGCTGAATAAATGTTTGTTTTCTCTTAATTCTTCAGTTTTAAAGTTGTCTTGGCGCATATCGGTCTCCATAAGGCACTTGCCCACGTCCCTCACAGCTCCGCTACCTTCCTCGCCAAACTTGTTGTTGTCCATCTGCTCCTGGTGTCACCAGGATGTGGATCATTTGTTGGTTTACAATTGAGAAAAGTACATGGCTGGCAGGTGTTGTTAACGGATTGCGAAGATCCTGCAATTTGCCCAAAAACAGTTTCGGCCCGATACCGTGTCATGAAGGAACTTATTAACGACGAGATAACAGGTTGCCTTGCCACATGCTAATAATGGCCGGCAGGTGCCAGGTCTAACATACCTGACCGCAAACAGGGCCTATTTTAATCACAAGTCCGTCAGTCTCCTTAACGTATGGTTCATAATCGATTTAATATGAAATTTTTTTAATCCATTTCAGTTTGATTAGACAAGTGAATTTCCACTAATACTACAATCCTCGAAATACCACGAAGACTTGTTGAGAATTAATCTGAAAGCAACAATAATTAAACTAAATTAGCTAATCGAAACTCGTAATCAGATAGACTGATAGATTTGCTGTCTTATTAAACCTTTCGTACCTATTGTGTAATTACCGTACTTAATTATTTTATTCTCCTTATAGTTTCGATCTCTCCGCGCAGATGCGTAAAAAAACGTTTTAAATTATAGATATGGTAATTAAAATAACACGTTATTACTACGTTCTTCATTCTAAATTATAATCGTCAAATAAATTCAGCCTATTTACTCGAAGTAGAATAACAATTATGAATAAGGTACAGAAGTTCTGTATGGATGATCTAGCGTCATCCACAGTCGTAGGTTTAAAGGAGACTCCAGAAGGAGAAGTACATAACCAGTTTGAAAAAAGTAGGCCGATCAGTTCATTTTCCCGTATGGGTATGCAATAGATAGCAAAATACAATATTCCAAATGAAATTTAATGACTTGTGTAGGGCTCGTAGAGAAAACAGACAGGGGTAGGAAAAAGTCCCCGTGAACTAACGACAGATAAGCAGTTTTTCAGTGTATATGGAACGGGAAAGAAAACCGAATCATTCAAAATACGGTGCTGCACAATACAGTTTCAGACTTAGGGGACGCATAACAAGAAAACAATCACAATCTGGAAGATGAATTTGAAGAATGTAAATTGTGGAAGTTTCTAATACTAAACGATATTTATTAGAATATCTTCTATCCTATCACCCAGTTAGTTTTTTATAAAAAATATGTTAAATTGAGTAAATCCTGTTATTCTACTGACTATTATTAGTTAAAATTTTAAGATCACCCCAGACTAGTATTTACTTAATTAAAACCAGAAACATTAAATTTATCTATTACGCTGTATTATTATGTAGTTACTAGCTAAGAAATTATATAAATATATATATATTGCAAATGAGAAGGTGTAGAAATCCTGTGATAACTTTTTTCGACTTTAAAAAGGCCTATGACTCAATAGATAGGCAAACATTATTCCATATTTTAGAGAAATTCAAAATCGGCAGAAAAACAGACATTAACAGGTACAACTTCCAAAGTTAAATTCATGGGAGAAATATCAGAGGCATTTCACATCCATACCGGTGTTCGCCAAGGAGATGGACTGTCACCACTTCTATTTAACATGGTTCTGGAAAAAATTGTGAGGACATGGGAAAAGGAAATAAAGGGAATTCAACTCGGGATTAAAAAAGAGCAGAGAATCAATGTAAAGTGTTTGGCTTTTGCAGACGACCTTGCCATTTTAACCAGCAATAGAGAAGAAGCCAAACTTGCACTGGAGAAGCTTCACGAAATTTCACAGAAAACTGGCCTACGAATTTCCTACGAAAAAACTCAATACATGGAAAGCAAGCCTGCAGATAATCTTCCCATTACAACTCGGTATGGGAAAGTGACACAGGTAATGCACTTTAAATATCTGGGAGAGATCATCCAACCATCAGGACTGAACACAATAGCCAACCAAGAAAGAATATCAAAATTACAAAAAGCGTATAAGCCTACTTGGAATCATTACAATAAAAAATCTATTTCTGTCAACGCCAAAATAAGGCATTACAGCGCAGTAGTTCTGCCTGAAGCACTGTATGCTGCAGAAGCTACAGTGATTCATCATTCATGGTCATACAAAAATTCTGAGGAAAATATTCAGACCAGTTTTTCGTGAAGGAATTTGGAGAAAGAGGCCATCAAAAGAGCTATACAAACAGATAGAAACAATAACTGACAACTTTAGAAAAAGAAGGATGAAATTTTATGGACATATTAGCAGGATGAACAAGAACAGGCTCACAAGGCAAATCTTCGAGATAGTAAACACCAGTAAAAACAAGATTAAATGGATATCTGAAACAGAAGAGAACCTTAAAGAATTGGGGATCACACAAGACAACATAAACAACCGAGAACAGTTTAGAAATATCATAAAGAAACATACACTTAAACAAACACAAACCAAAAAAAGAACAGGAAACAAATGGTCAGAAGAGCGCAAGAGAGAACACAGAGAGCGTATGAAGAGAATTTTGGATGAAAGGAAGAAGAAAAAAACATCATGACTACTCAAGTTCAGTCGCTCTCTTTAAAGGGAATAATCGAAGAAGAAGATATATATATATATATATATATATATATACTTGCTGCCCCGACAGACTTCTTTCTGTCAAAAGTTATTGTCCTGTCGTAGTCCAATAGAAAAAATAAATAATTAAAACGTATTACAGAGTGATCACTTTATTTATTGATTTAATGTATCAATAATAAACAATGATTACTTACAAAAATAAGTTTTCTATTTCGTACACTGCAAGACGTTAGTAATAATGTGATGATATTTTTATTGTAATGCTTTCTGGTACATGATATTTTTTTTGGTTACCTGGCGCGTGAATAAATAAAGCTGACGGCTTTCCAACAGTTTAACTGCGGGAGCAGGCAACATACAACTGTCCATGAGAGAAGCATAGATTTTCAAGATAAACGCCGCAAACACTCAACGACTGACCCTGGGATTTATTTATGGTCATAGCGAAAGCAAAAAGCACTGGTAATTGCAGTCGTTTAAATTCAAATGGTACGTCAGTTGCTACCATTGGGATGCGAGGTATCTCCCTTATATTTTCCCTTTGGAATGGTTGCTTCGATCACATTGTTCACTAATTTTTTCACTGCTAGCCATGTGCCATTACAAAGACCCGGTTGCTTGATATTTCGCAACATTACGACCACCGATCTTCCTTTTAATTGAAGATTATGAGGCAATAATCCTGGAAAATCCAAAAATTCTGGTGGATAGTTGACGACATCATCTTGGTTATTTGCACAAGCAACTGATTTGTATTTCCTTAATTCACCGGCAATTTCATTTTGAAATTTATTTCATTTTCATCCGTGTTTTGTCTCTGTAATATAGCTCGTACGTTCAACCAAAAAATTGACAGGAAATGTAATGCAGCCAGTCAAAACGTCTACAGGGATATTGTCATCACCAATGCCAATGAGTTGTTTTGAAAACATTTCTTCAGATTGATCACTTTGCAATTACAAAGATAATCATCAGGCGCCTTTGTTTTGTGTTGATTGACTGGCAGTAATATTATTTTCGTTGATGACACGCAAACCCTTTTTTTCCTTCGAACTTTATTTTGGGCTGGCATAGATTAATAGCCATACAGTCTGATCAATTTGAATGCATACCAGAGATAATCCTAACGCGCCTTTGTTTTTGTTTTCTTTTTTTTTCTTTTTTTTATTATTATTGGGTGGCTTGTATTGGAAAATCTATTTTCCTCGCAATTTTTACTTTTTTTCTCTCCATAACCTTCCTTGTGGAATTAACGAAAATATGAAGAAAAAAATATTAACCGAATTGGTCGAGCCGTTCTCGAGTTTTGTGCTTAGCAACACATTTGGCGATTCATTTTTATTTAAATAAGCTAGATTTTAAAAGAAAGAAAGTATTATTACTCGCAGCCAATTCAATCATTGTGAATTCTACCTGAACATAATTTAAAACGAATGGAACCCATCACCACAATGTTTACCAGAACATTGCATTCTTAAAAAAATAGAATGAGTGTGGCTCGATCTTCAGACGATAATGCATATCGCTTCTTAACTGAAATACCAGTAATAGATTTTGCTTTTTTAGGTATTCTTAGCAGGTATTCTTGTAAACTGATGCATTCTATTTTCATAGTCGAAACTTTCGTGGTAGGCGGCATGGGTCTAAATGTAAACACACTGAACAAATAAACACACAATTGGTTTTCGAGAGAAGCGAAAATTTAAAAGCAACCAAGAAAATGCCACGCATGGAGGAAATAATGATAACACGTACGTCAGTGATATTATTTTCGCTGATCACACGCAGACATTAATATTCATAGAGCCTAATCATTTTGAAGGCATGCTCTGTTCGAGTTATATTACGCGTAAATCGAAAATTTTATTTTCATCCTGGCCGAACAGAAAAACTGCTTGTTGTAATTGAATATAAAATAAGTTATAGACGATTTAAAAGCATAAATTTTTCCATTAAAATACGTTAACGGCCTAATTGGAAAAACGTCATTAACTCAGCATGAAACGCTAGACGGAGAAGTTAACGATATCCGCGACAAATTAAAAATTCATTCACAGACAAAGGTATGGAAAAACAACCGCTTTTCGAGTTCTGGAACATGATACATACTTTAACTATATGAAGTTTCTAGAGCTCAACAGCAGATCGGTGGTTGGAGCAGGAACAGCACTAGCAGTACACAAAAAACTATTCTCATTGGGCATTAACCATGCAACATAGACTCATTTGACATAGACTGCGTCGTTTATCTTAAGTGATCCAAAGACAACGAAAACTGTATTGTCAGAACAGCGAACAAAAATGTATATGAAGCATAAGAGCCTACACCAGCTCGAAGGCTGGAAAAACCAGCATCAACACATAGGTAGCCAGTCATTGTGAAATCTCAAAGTCGAGTATTAGAGCATTTTGTCATGATATTTCAAATTATTATAATTTATTAATTGTTTAGTTACCATAAAAATTACTTCTAAAAACAACTTTTTAACAGAATGTCATCACTTTTCATCAATAACACTGAGGAAATCCGCTTGCTTGCTGTTAGCGTTTGTTATTAAATTTCTTCCTAGCATTTTGTCATGTGTTATTAATATATTGAACTATTTTAATTCATTAATTGTTAAGTTACCATAAATTAAATTCTAAAATTATTTTTTCGTATTTTTTGGACAAAACTTTTTGTTGTCTGCTTCAAATAGTATTTTTGGCTCAAATAACAAGTTCTTACTGGAAAACCAGCCCTCCCTCCCACCCCCTCTCACTCTTCTTTACCTTATATCTTTGTATGTATTTAACTGCCATTTTTTCACTACTCCAATTGTCTTATTACCCTTGATGGTCATGCTCTTAACCCAACACGCCTTTTGTGATATGTCAGTTTTAAAAGATTTTATCTATTTTATTTCTAGTATTTCATTCTCGTAATAAGAATACTATACTGCTCCATCATACTAAAGGAATATACAAAATTGTTGGGTAGGGGTTTAGATAAATAAAATACACAATTTCTTGATAAATGATACAGATTTATTGAAATTTTAAAATACATTTTATTTCATAATAATACATCATTCAATACTTATGGTTTCATTCCATGTGTGTCATATTCTTCTCTTGCCGACACATCCTACCCGCCCCACCCCCCTTTTTAACCGACTTAAAAAAAGGAGGAGGTTATCAATTCGTAGGTATTTTTTGTTGTTGTTGTATGTATGTTCAGCGATATCTTCGCCAATTTTGAACCGATTTAAATGATTTTTTTTAGTGTATAGCTTATACCTCCAAAGTGGTCCCATATGAATTTCATTTAGAAACCACCCCTTCTACCTCCTTCAATCCCTTAATTTTTATACTAATCCACATTTTTTATTCGATCTCGATGAAACTTTGGACAAATATAGCCAAAAATAAAGAGATAAATACTGTCAACTTTTGGTTTAAAAAACCGAACCCCTCACCCCCTATCCACTCCCTTAAGTTTTGTCAATTTTCTTTATTCAAAGCTACAGTCGACACCGTTTAACTGGTCTCCATTAAAGATACATGTAATTATTCATGGAGAAGTATTCTGGCCAAAAAGTAAAAATAAAAAACCACCCCTCTCCCCTTTACTCCACTTAATTTTATAAAAACCTACATTTTTTATCTGATTTTTATTGATCTTTGCCCATGTATACCTTAAAACAAACAGAAATATCCTGTCAACATTTGTTCTGCCAAAGCTCAACCCCCTCCATCTTTCCACCCCTTTAATTATTGTTAATGTACTTCATAAAATGCTACACTCGACACCGTTTGGCCGATTATCATCAAAGTTGGCACATACATGTAATTCTTCATAGAGAATCTGACCAAAAAAATTCAATAAATAAAAAACCACCCTTCTCTACTTTACACCCCTTAATTTTTATACAAACCCACATTTTTTATCCGATTTAGATGAAACTTTGGACATATATAGTCAAAAAAATACTGTTAACTTTTGGTTTGAATAAACTGAAGCCCTCTCCCCCTATCCACCCCCTAAATTTTGACCAATTTTCTTTATACACCATTTAAATGATCTCCATTAAAGTTGGCAATTACTTGTAAATTTTTGTGGAGAAGGTTTCTGACCAAAAAATAAAAAATAAAAGAAATAAAAAACCATCCCATGTCTCCCTTTATACCCATTAATTTTATAGAAATCTACATTTCTTATCTGATTTTTATTGAACTTTGCACATGTATACTTTAAAACAAAGAGAAAAATCCTGTCAACATTTGGTTTGCCAAAGCTCAACTCCTTTCCTTCCTTCAACCCCATTAACTTTTGTAAATGTTCTTTATAAAAAGCTACAGTCGCGATCGTTTGACCAATTACCATGAAAGGTGTCTGATCAAAAAATCTAAAAACCACCCCCTCTCCCCATTAAACCGCTTAATTTTTATACACAACCACAGTTTTTATCCGGTTTAGACAGAACTTAGCGAATTATTACTATAAAACAAAGAGAAAAGTAATGCCAACTCTTGGTTTGCAAAAACTGAAACCCTCTCCTCGTTTCCACCCCCTTGATTTTAGTCAATTTCTTTTTAGAAAGCTACAGTCGATACCATTTGACCAATCTTTATGAAAGTTGGCACATATATATGTAATTTTTATGGATAAGATTTCTGACCAAAAAATAAAAAAAAAATACCCTAGCTCCCCTTTCCTTACTATTTGCACAAAACCCACATTTTAATCTGATTCGGTGGAACTTCGCATGTGTATACTTTAAAACAAATAGAAAAAGAAAAATACTCTCCACATAACTTTCACAAAAACGCAAACCATATCCCCCTTTCTACCCCTTTAATTACTCTCAATTTCTTTTATACAAAGCTACCGTTTCTTTCTGATTTTGAGGGAAATATCCACATGAATACTGGAAAACAAACAGAAAAATACTGTTAATATTTCGTTTCGAGAGTCCAAACTCCGCTCCTTACTTTCCATTCTTTAATCTACAGTTTCTTTCCGATTCTGAAGGAAATTTGCACATGTATACTTTAAAGCATACAGAAGGTTGCAGAAGCCCAACCTTCCTCCCTTCTAACCCCACCCCTCCTAATTTCCAATGTTCTTTATTGATACCCACAGTTTTATCAGATTTCCATGGAACACTGCACATGTATACTTAAAAACAAAGAGAAACATAGTGTCTACATTCTGATCACGAAACCGTACCACTCACTCTGTTACCCCATTTAATTTTTGCAAATGATCTTTACACACAGTTACAGTTTTTATCTGGTTTCGATGGAAATTTTCACATGTATACGTTAAAACAAAGAGAAAAATACTGCCCACACTAGCTTTACAAAAAACAAACTACTCTTCGTCTCGACACCCCTTAATTGTTTTTTATACATACCTACAGTTTTATCCGATATCAATAGAAATTAACACATGTATACTTTAAATCAATCAGAAAAGGCAGTCTACATTTGGTATACAAAAGCCCAATCCCTTTTCCCCTTTACCCTCACCCTTTAAATTTCCAATGTTTTTTACTAAAATCCACAGCATTAAATCCTGTCAAAATCAATTAAACCATTTTTAAGTGATGGCATAATATTTATAAAATAAATGTGTCATAATGTCTCAATATGTACTTCAGATTTCAACTTGGATCCCAAGCATTCACGTTGTGAAAACCAATTAAAAATCTATATTTTCTGTGTGATGCCGGAGCAAACAGATATATTCCAGACACAGATTTCTGTATGTGGTATGTATTAATGTCCAGATGTTACATGTTTTGGTTATCGACTAGCAGCTTTAACAGATGTTATGATACGATAGAAACAAAGCCTGGACCAAAATGTAAACTGCCATTCCTTAACACAACACCCAATTCATCCCGTTCTGGAAGTTGTTGTGGTACATAAAGACAGAATTCTTCTTTGAAAGCAAGCACTTTAATCTCTGAGCTACCAGGAAGTTCGCAAAGTGGGAACTGCTGCGGCATTTTTAAAATCCAAACAAACTATCATACCACTAAAAATTTAAAAATAAAATAATTGTTTAAAAAAAACATAAAAACCACCTTCAAAAAAAAAAAAAAAAAAAAAAAAAAAAAGACTAAATATTTTAAAATTACTTTATACCTTGCTTAGGAAAAAGTAAATCTAAATGGAAAATATTTTATATTACTGTCATTGAAATTTTTACATTAATTAGTTATTTTTGGAGTCGGTGCCAGCGAAAGCAAAAAAAAACAAAAAGATAAAAACAATGAGAAATAACAATAATACATAAAAAATCATGTTACTGCTTACCTACAATTAATGCTAGAAAAATGTTTCAAGAAAACTGAAACATACAGTTGATACGCCGATATTATACTAACTGTAAATCGTTTACTGCACGATGCAGCCTACCAACTGACACTGTAGCAGGAGAGATATGTCTGGATGACTAATAAGGCCGAGCCACAGATTAAAAAGTTTTTAATTTGTTTCCCTAATCTGTTTCCCCGCAATAACACTATCTGCCTCACGACATGCTGTAAAATATTGGGAATTTTTGTTCGTTTCGCGTCTAACGCCAAAAGAAGTTCAGTAATTCGATCTTAGCGATTTGACAGCTGGCACCGACTCCAAAAAGAACTAATTGATGTAAAAATATCAATGACAGTAATGTAAAATATTGTCCATTTAGATTCACTTTATCCTAAGCAAGGTATAAAGTTATTTTAAAATTTTTAGTGCATTTTTTTTTTTTTTGAAGGCGGTTTTTATGTTTTTTTAAACAATTATTTTTTACCCGATTCTGCGCTTAATATCCATCTATTGCCTTACACATTATGAAATTCAATGCCAAAGCATGTATACCATTAAACGTTGCTAATGTTTATGATATGAAAGATGTTTTTATATGGGTGACACATACTCTCTGTCACACATTGCTGTGAATAACAGGGTCGTGCAACTTACGGGTGTATCTCATACTCGAATTTCACGAGGAAGAAAGAATTCATATAAACATCAAACCTCAGCATCTCGACAGTGACTCAGTGGTTAAGGCGTCTGACTGGAGGTAGAAAGGCCATGGTTCGAATCCTTGTCTGGGCGGTGATTTCTATAAGCCCTTAACACACCTTCACCTCTGGCACAGATTGCTGTGTAATGTGCAGTACGCCAGAAAGCCTCCGTGGCTCGGATTTCACGTTAAACTGTAGGCCTCTTCTAAGGATAACAATTCTATGGTTATGTACACTTTCAAAAGCAAAGATTCAAAACAAACATAGGCCAAACGTGGTCCTAGGTTACCTAAACGAGCATTCATACTGGATTGAGGAGAGCAAACAGTAAGCCAGTCGGATAAGAAATTTTAATATCACGATCGTCTCTTGTCTCTGAGCTCAACAGATTGCTCTACGCATAAAATAACATACCCGCACTCATTAAAGGATACGTTTTAAGTAGGATTTGGGGCAGGAATAAGGCAAATGGATGTAGGTATGGGCAGTGTAGGTGAAACACGAGTGGTAATTGTAAAGAATATACAGCAAACAGTGAGAACAATACCTGATGCGAAGATGTACACACTTTTCCTATAGTTTCATTAACCCTGGAAAAATCCATCAGTAACAGCTAACAGGTACCAAACTGTTCACATTAGCATCGCCTCGCCTCTCACAAACATCAGCCATCTTTGCCATCTAGTAGCATGTGCACCAGTACAAAACTGTTCACATCAGCATCATCTCACATCACCCACATAGCAACAAGCCATATAGTAACATGTGCCCCTAGTACCACAAAGGCATCAGTAGATTCAAGAGCCTTTCTTAACAAAGGCTGCAATGTCGTACTTTGGATGCTCACTCAAAGCTGCATACATCACTAAACACACACACATTAGTGGTGGAAATGAACTACACATCCTACATGGGAACAGACGGGTGAAAGAAAGATCATATTTACACTATAGCTGCCTTCCCTTGCACACTACATTTCAAGTCCAAAAACTGAACCCCATATTACACCACTGCATACAATCTATGGTCTGACTGTGGGTTTATAACACAAGTTATTCGTTTCTCTGGTACATCCACTCATCACGATTTTTTCCCCGAAGGACATATAGTGAACAATCTGAGAAAAACAGTTCGTACCCCAAACCTAACGGCAACAAACTATAAACAGAACAGTGAAATGGAAGGGTGCCTGGATTCCTGAAATCACTCTAGACAAATGTAGGGAAGGATACCTAGAAAAGTCCTTGGCTGAATTCCTCACCGTTACTTGCCGTACATCCTTTCTCACCTGTAAATACGAGGCACAAAGCCCGAAAAAGATCCTGATATGCTGGAAATACTAGAATTTTGGATGGTTGTTGAAATTTTTTATGTGTAACGGCAGCAATGTGCCAGTAATAATACAAGGTAGATTGGGAAGTCAAGATAGTCACGACAAACACCTAATTTAAAAATTCATTCACAAACAAAGGTATGGAAAAAACACAGTACACATGATAAAGTTACCATAATGCTCTTAGCTAACTCATAGTTTCATGGTCATCAAACAGACATCATAACCCACATTTTTCATAGAAGATGTCCACACATTGACAAGTGCAGACACTGGTTCTATTACGCCGAAGATAACGCCCATACTTGAACTGTCGTTAATTCTTAGGACATTTGTATATGAAAGTGCGTATTTGGATATTTTATCCACTCATCCCTTATCACCTAAAGTCCATTGCCAGATTGTAGTCACGGTCAACTTGGGCTCCATACGCCACACATAATTATTCTACCAATATCCATTCTAATATACCGAACGTGGCGGTGTAACGGTTAGCGTTCTCGTCTCGCATTCGGGAGGACGGCGGTTCCAATCCCCGTCCGCGCATCCAGATTTATACGCCATATACAGCCCCCCCTCTCCCCACAACACGCTTCATACCTTCGAGTCACATCCAGCGCAGCTCATTTGCTATGTCACTTGTTGAATGTTTTCCACTACCCTTTTTTTGCACCCTGCATTTGAAGTACAAAAAATGTGGACTTCATACTACACCACTATAGGCAAGCAATGGTTTGACTGTGGGTTTGTACCCAAGTAATTCGCTTCTCTGACAAACCCCCTAAGCACCTTCTCCATTAAATGATTTTTCCCCGAAGTGCATATAGTGAAAAACGTGAGAAACAGTTCGTATGCCAACACAAACAGCAGTAAACTTTAAACAGCACAGTGGAATGGGAGAGTGCGTAAGCCCTGAAACAATGGTTAGAAGCACACATTGATGGTGAGTATAATGCTATTACCATATATTTTAGACTCAAATCCACAGAGGAATAACGCACACACGCACATTTCCATGCCTACAACGAGCTCGACACAACAAACAGCACCAAGATGGAACTCACACAGAGGAAGAAGACACACATATACATTAGTGGTGGAAATGAACTGCACATCCTACATCCAGACAAACGAGTTAAAGGAAGGTCTGACCATATCTAGGCATATATACCCAGAGAGAGAGAGAGACGTACACACGCACACGTACATGCATATAGCGAGTTCGACATAAACAACAGCAAGCATCATGGAAACGATGAAGTGGGACAGAATTGTCGTTACCACTGATTAACTGGACAGAATTCTCGTTACAAAAATCACCAGTCTGACGAGCTTAAGTCAGGTATCCCCATACTTACACCTACATGCACAAACAGAAACGCAGATACACATGTCCATGTCTACAGCGAGTTCAGCACAACTACCGGCACCAATCATGGAAATGAAAAAAGTGGTGCGATAGGGAAGCCCCTTCCCTACTGCGGACAGAAATTCCGTAGTACGCTGTCCTATAAAAACACGGCCACGATGGATAAGCGGATTTTTCCGACATTGACCTATTACCGGTAACCGCATTTTTAGAACCGCACCAAAGACAGGAATTTCAAAGCGGGCGAAATCGGTTATGTGCGCCGATTTACCGACATGGAAACACGACATACGCGTCCGCTGTGAGGAGGGGCTCCCCTGTCGCCGCGCCCGCCTGGGCAGATTGACACACATTTGTCTTTCAAAAGTTGCTATTAAGAAATGACCTTCACCAATCAGTGTACAAGAGTTTAGATCCAGTAACCATCTATAATGATGGCACCTGAATTCAGTTGTATGTGGTGAGCACGGAGGTGTATTGTAAAGACAGGCCGTCCCCTGCCCATTCTGTAACACCACAGTCTGGACGAGGGGGTGTGGAGTTCCTTTCCTCCAGTTACTTGTATTTGTGTGGTAACTTATTGAATTGTGGTGTATGTATGGACATATGTGTGTGTGTGCGTGTTACTATGTGGTTGTGTGTCTAATTATGGTGATATGATTCTACTCCTTATCGATATTTCACTATCAGTGGTAGACGTAATAAGTTGGGTGTGATGAGCACTGATGTGTGTAGCAATGACATATCACACTTCGCACATGCTGCAACTATTCTTCTGGGCATAGGGTGTTCAAACCCTTTCCTTGAGTTACCTGTATGTGTAGTGATATATGGAAATGTGTGTATACATGGACATGTGATTGTGTGTGTGTGTGTATGTGTGTCTTTCTATGTGGTTGTGTGTCTATCACGATAGGATTATACTCGACTTTGGGATTTCGCAATGGCTGGCTACCTATGTGTTGACGATACATGTAGTTAATTGGGTGTGATGAATAATCCGTACCGCATAAGTACTGAGATGAATGGCGAAAACAAGTCATCCTTTGCACACACTCTAACACGCCTGTGTGATGATTTTTGGCCAGTCATGGGGGATCTGTCCCAGTTTTTCGCTGTCATGATTGGGCAAGTTGTTGTGTCGAGCTCGCTGTAGGCATGGAAATGCACGTGTGTGTGCGTCTTTCTGTGTATGTATGTGTAAATATAATTATTCCTTCCTTAAACTCGTTTGTTTGGATGTAAGATGTGCTGATCCTACACTTATGTTAGTGCTTATGTGTGGTGACGTATGGATTTGTGGGCCAGACCTAGTAATGAATATTGGGAGTTATGATACCTGTCTGATGACCAAGTGTATGCTGCTACTCATGGTACCTGGAGACATATGTTACTGTATATCAGAAAATGCATACATGTGTGATACACTAGGTGGTGCTGATGTGAAACGTTTTGTACCTAGGACACCTGATACTGGATAGCAGAGAGGTCTGTAGAGTGAGATAAATGAGACGATGTTGATGTGAAGAGTTTGTTACCTTGAACACATGTTACTGATGATTTTTTTAGTCAGTCATGAGTCATTCAGCTTAGCTTCTGTACCACTTTTTCGTTGTCATAATTGGGGTGGTTGTTGTGTGGAGCTCTCTATTTCTGTGTCTGTATGTGTAAATAAGGTGATACATTACTTCAACTCATCTGTCTGGATGTATTATTTGCTGTTCCTCCACTTAAGTTACTTTGTGCTTGTTTGTGGAGACGTATGGATTTGTGGGTGAGGTCTATTATGAATATGAGGGGCTCTGGTGTCTGCTGATAATCAAGTGTCTATTGCAAATCATGTACCTAGGGGGCACTGTTAATGAATGGCTGAAATGGTTGCGGTGTGGGGGAGACGTGGTGGTTACCTATGTGTTGAAGGTACATGTAATTTTTGGGTGTGATGAACACTATTTATAGGATAAACACTGTGGTGAAAACATGACATTATTTCACACCCTCTCTCTCGTCAGCCCGATGATATGTGAGGAGAGTTCTTTTTTTTTTTACTGCTTTACGTCTCTAAACAGTGAGGTCTTTAGAGACGGGAAAGGATGGGGCCCGAATTGGGAAGGAATTCGGCCATGGCCTTTTTAAGGAAGCTTCCCGGCATTTGCCTGGAGTGATTTGGGAAACCATGTAAAACCCAGATCTGGTTGCCCGGATGGGGATTCGAACCGCCGTCCTCCTGAATGCGAGGCCAGAACGCTATCGGTTAAACCACCACGCTCGGTAGGAGAGTTTTGTCAGTCATTCATGAGGTAAGAAAGTACTGTTCCACTTTTTCATTTCCATGATTGGTGCCAGTAGGTGTGCTGAACTCGCTGTAGACGTGGACATGCATGTAGGTGTAAGTATGGTGATACCTGACTTAACTCGTCAGTCTGATGATTTTTGTAACGAGAGTTCTGTCCAGTTAATCAGTGGTAACGACAATACTGTCCCATTTCATTGTTTTCATGATGCTTGCTGTTGTTTATGTCGAACTCGCTGTATGCATGTACGTGTGCGTGTGTACGTCTCTCTCTCTCTCTCTGGGTATATATGCCTAGATATGGTCAGACCTTCCATTAACTCGTTTGTCTGGATGTAGGATGTGCAGTTTATTTCCACCACTAATGTATGTGTCTTCTTCCTCTCTGTGAGTTGTATCTTGGTGATGGTTGTTGTGTCGAGTTCGTTGTAGGCATGGAAATGTGCTTGTGTGCGTGATTCCTCTGTGTATTTGAGACTAAAATATATGGTTATAGAATTAAACTCACCATCAATGTGTGCTTCTAACCATTGTTTCAGGGCTTACGCACTCTCCCATTCCACTGTGCTGTTTAAAGTTTACTGCTGTTTGTGTTGGCATACGAACTGTGTTTCTCACATTTTTCACTACATGCACTTCGGGGGAAAATCATTTAATGGAGAAGGTGCTTAGGGGGTTTGCCAGAGAAGCGAATTACTTGGGTACAAACCCACAGTCAGACCATTGCTTGCCTATAGTGGTGTAGTATGGAGTCCACATTTTTTGTACATCAAATGCAGGATGCAAAAAAGGGTAGTGGAAAACATTCACCAAGTTACATAGTAAATGAGCTGGGCTGGATGTGACTCGATGGAATGAAGAGTGTTGTGGGGAGAGGGGGGGCTGTAAATGGCGTATAATTATATTGGAATTGATTTTTTTAAAACTGCTTTACGTCTCTCAACAGCGAGGTCTTTAGAGACGGGACAGGATGGGGGCAAGGATAGGGGCAAGGATTGGGAAGGAATTCGGCCATGACGTTTTTGAAGGAAACATCCCGGCATTTGCCTGGAGTGATTTGGGAAACCATGGAAAACCCAAATCTGGATGCCCGGACGGGGATTGGAACCACCGTCCTCCCGAATGCGAGACGAGAACGCTAACCGTTACACCGCCACATTCGGTATATTAGAATGGATGTTGGTAGAATAATTCTGAGTTGTGTATGGAACCCAAGTTGACCGTGACTACAATCTGACACTGGACCTTAGTTGATGAGGCCTGAGTGGATAAAATATCCAAACACGCACTTTCATATACGAATGTCCTAACAATTAACGAAAGTTCAAGTATGGGCGTTATCTTCGGCGTAATAGAACCAGTGTCTGCACTTGACAATGTGTGGACATCTTCTATGAAAAATGTGGGTTATGATGTCTGTTTGATGACCATGAAACTATGAGTTAGCTAAGAGCATTATGGTAACATTTTTGTGCGCACTGTGTTTTTTCTATACCTCTGTCTGTGAATGAAATTTTAAATTAGGTGTTTGTAGTGATCATCTTGACTTCCAAGTCTGCCTTTGAATTATTACTGGCACATTGCTGTCGTTACACATGACAAAATTTTACAAACCATCCAAAATTCTAGTATTTCCAGCATATCAGGATCTTTTTCGGGCTTTGTGCCTCGTCGATGGAATCGTCATTACAGGTGAGAAAGGATGTACGTCAAGGAACGGTGATGAATTCAGCCAAGGATTTTTCTAGGTATCCTTCCCTGCACGTGTCTAGAGTGATTTCAGGAATCCAGGCACTCTTCCATTTCACTGTTCTGTTTACAGTTTGCTGCCGTTAGTTTTGGGGTACACACTGTTTTTCTCAGATTGTTCACTATATGTCCTTCGGGGAAAAAATCGTGATGAGTGGATGTACCAGGGAAACGAATAACATGTGTTATAAACCCACAGTCAGACCATAGATTGTATGCAGTGATGTAATTTGGGGTTCAGTTTTTGGACATGAAATGTAGTGTGAAAGGGAAGGCAGCTATAGTGTAAATATGGTGATATCTTTCTTTCACTCTCGTCTGTCCGCATGTAGGATGTGTAGTTCATTTCCACCACTAATGTGTGTGTTTTGTGACGTATGCAGCTTTGAGTGAGCATCCAAAGTACGACATTGCAGCCTGTGTTAAGAAAGGCTCTTGAATCTACTCATTCCTTTGTGGTACTAGTGGCACATGTTACTATATGGCTTGTTGCTATGTGGGTGATGTGAGATGATGCTGATGTGAACAGTTATGTACTTGTGCACATGCTACTAGGATGCAAAGATGGCTTATGTGTGTGATAGTCGAGGCGATGCTAATATGAACCGTTTGGTACCTGGTACCTGTTACAGATTTTTTTTTGGTTCCAGGGTTAATGAAACTATAGAAAAAGTGTGTACATCTCCTCATCAGGTATTGTTCTCACTGTTTGCTGTGTATTCTTTTGAATTACCACTCGTGTTTCACCTACACTGCCCATACCTACATCCATTTGCCTTACTCCTGCCCCAAATCCTTCTTAAATCTATCCTTTAATGAGTGCGGGTATGTTATTTTATGCGTAGAGCAATCTGTTGAGCTCAGAGATAAGAGATGATCGGGATATCAAAATTGTTCATCCGACTGGTTGACTGTTTGCTCCCCTCAATCCAGTATGAATGCTCTCTTAGGTCACCTAGGACCACGTTAGGCATTCGTTTGTTTGGATCTTTGGTATTGAAAGTGTACACAACCATAGAGTTGTTATCCTTAGAAGATGCCTACAGTTTAACGTGGAATCCGAGCCACGGAAACGTTCTGGCGAACTTCACATTACACAGCAATCTGTACCAGAGTTGAAAGTGTGTGAAGCGCTTATGGAAATCATATCCCAGACAAGGATTCGATCCGAGGACCTTTCTACCTCTGGTCAGACGCCTTAATCACTGAGCCACTGTCGAGATGCTGAGGTTTGATGTTTATATGAATTCTTTCTTCCATCGTGACATTCGAGTTTGAGGTACCCCCGTAAGTTGCACGTCTATGCTATTCACAGCAATGTGTGACAGAGAGTATGTGTCTCCAATATAAAAACATCTCTCATCTCATAAACATTAGCAACGTTTAATGGTATACATGCTTTGGCATGGAATCTCATAATGTGTAAGGCAATAGATGGATATTAAGCGAAGAATCAGGTAAAAAAGGGGGGTGGGGCGGTAGGATGTGTAGGCAAGAGAAGCATGGAATGAAACCATAAGTATTGAATGATGTATTATTTTTGCAATAAAATGTATTTTAAAATTTCAATAAACCTGTTTCATTTATCAAGAAACTATGTTTTTTATTTATCGACCCATTAATTTTGTATATTCCTTGAGTATGATGGAGCAGTACAGTATTCTTATTACGAGATTGAAATACTAGAAATAAAATAGAGAAAAACTTTTAAAACTGGCATATCACAAAAGGCGTGTTGTGTTAAGAGCATGACCATCAAGGGTAATAAGACAATTGGAGTAGTGAAAAAATGGCAGTTAAATACATACAAAGATATAAGGTAAAGAAGAGTGAGAGGAGGTGGGAGGGAGGGCTGGTTTTCCAGTAAGAACTTGTTATTTGAGCCAAAAATACTATTTGAAGTTTTGTCCAAAAAATACGAGAAAATAATTTTAGAATTTAATTTATGTTAACTTAACAATTAATGAATTAAAATAGTTCAATATATTAATAACACATGACAAAATGCTAGGAAGAAATTTAATAACAAACGCTAATAGCAAGCAAGCGGATTTCCTCAGTGTTATTGATAAAAAGTGATGACATTCTGCTAAAAAGTTATTTTTAGAAGTTATTTTTATGGTAACTAAACAATTAATAAATTATTATAATTTGAAATATCATGACAAAATGCTCTAATACTCGACTTTGAGATTTCACAATGACTGGCTACCTATGTTTTGATGCTGGTTTTTCCAGCCTTCGAGCTGGTGTAGGCTCTTATGCTTCATATACATTTTTTTACGCTGTTCTGACAATACAGTATTCGTTGTCTCTGGATCACTTAAGATAAACGACGCAGTCTATGTCAAATGAGTCTATGTTGCATGGTTAATGCCCAATGAGAATAGTTTTTTGTGTACTGCTAGTGCTGTTCCTGCTCCAACCACCGATCTGCTGTTGAGCTCTAGAAACTTCATATAGTTAAAGTATGTATCATGTTCCAGAACTCGAAAAGCGGTTGTTTTTCCATACCTTTGTCTGTGAATGAATTTTTAATTTGTCGCGGATATCGTTAACTTCTCCGTCTAGCGTTTCATGCTGAGTTAATGACGTTTTTCCAATTAGGCCGTAAACGTATTTTAAAGGAAAAATTTATGCTTTTAAATCGTCTATAACTTATTTTATATTCAATTAAAACAAGCAGTTTTTCTGTTCGGCCAGGATGAAAATAAAGTTTTCGATTTTCGCGTAATTTAACTCGAACTGATGACGTATTTGCCTATTTTAAAATGCTTCGTTGAGGATAGACACCAGACACATGATTCTGAAATAGCACCAGCAAGTAGCCGCATTCCCTAATGATATTCGTAGTGCATAGCGGTAGCTTGTGACGTCGCTAATATGCGCTGAAAATAATATGGCGTGTGACACTTGTTGTGTAGCGGTCTGTGACGTTCTCCGCGGGGATGTTGTGTCAGAAATACTAAGACTGGGGATCCTGCTGTCGCGTCGTAGGTTATCCCAGAAATAGCCGTGCAAATTGAGGTCAGCGACGTCTGCCCGGGTGGTGACAAGCCGTCTGTTTGACAGGTGGCGCCCTGTGGTGACCGCTAATTGAACTAGTGACAACACACGGGTGACACTAGCGCCATCAGTTGGTGTTGCCATCTGGTGGCGGAAAAGTGATCTGTGCGCTTACAAGCGATGCGTTCGCTCGCCTACTGGATGTGACGTCACGGAGGGGGGAAAAGGGGTAAGATTAGGCGCCATTTTGTGTCACGTGACCGGAAGTGAGAAAATTCTTCAAAACAGGTCTTCTACCTACTCATTTTTATAGTGTGCTTTCCTATACTTCACTTTTCAGCCACCACTACGTAGCAAAGATGGATTTTGTGTGGAAGTAGCATGGAGTTTCCTTCATGCACAACGTTTCCCAAATGTCGATAGCTGTGGGGACGTGGGAGATATGATGGTTAAAATTGGTCGATCAAGGGTATTTTCGTATTTCGACCAAAGACATGTGTGTCCGTATATTGAAGTATCACCATACTGTACATAATGTATTTAATTTTTTCATGATTCATCCATTAATATTTAGTATGGGGATATTCATTGATAATCAAGACACCATTTAAAATGACTATTTATTAGATCACGTATCTGGATTGCATTAATTTACTTGACGTGATTCAGAGATGTGATTTGGATAACATGGATTTACAGTTATACATTATTGTTCATCAGGGTCGTTTGATGGGCTAGTGGACGTCAGTGGTGAACGCACTCAACACATATGTTCACAATACCGTAAAGTTTGCATTTGCGATGGCCGCTGTAGGCAGGTCCTTGGTGGCGCTTCTTGCTGCGGGACTGCGTGAAGTCAGTCAGCTCAGCTCGCGTTTGGCGTTGTGTTCGACTCCCGGTCGACGCTGTCCGGACTGTACTGAGTAGCCGCATCAAGAAACTTGGACGTGAAATGGTCTACGCGGTCTGGCGATGAACCTGTTCCTTGGATATTTGGACTGGAAATTTCTTCAGGCGGGTCACGGACGGGAGCGCGAACTCACACTCACATTCGCGAATAATATTTCCAACGTCTGTGTGTGCAGCCACGAGGTGCACTCCTCTGTGACCTCCAACTGAGTCTTGGCATCCGTCAGCCAAGCGGACCAGCGGATTAGAACGGGCGAGGAGTAGCCGCATTCCTTGGATGTCGACTACCTGTTTCGCAGCCGGCTACAGGCCTTCATATCCGTTCACACAATTCGTAACCTTACGTGCTGTGACTTACTGTAACTGCACACGGCTGTAATGTATGTCATTGCAATATTTTACTTTGCTGCTTAAACTACATAGCGCAGATGACTGGCGTTTGTGTGTGGTAATAGCCTCGAGTCTCCTATCGTGCACTATCGTGGTTAGATGTCGGTAGCTGTCAATCCAAATTCTTTACAAACACGAACGAAGTCGTGGGCACCAGCTAGTTATTATATATGTCTATTTTTTGCATAACCTTTACATCCCACGTCCTCAATTTTCTGCTTCATATTTTCTAATCTCTGTCTTCCTCTACAGTTCTTACCTTCGACTGTTCCCTCCACTAACAAATTAAAAAATCCAGCATGTCTCAAAATATGACCTACCAGCCTGTCTCTTCTTTCTGTAAGCTTCTTCCATAAACTTCTTTTCTCACCCATCATTTCCAAAACACGTTCATTTCTTACTTTGTCAGTCCACTTAATTTTCAGCATTCTTCTGTAGCACCACATTTCAAATGCTTCAATTTTATTTATTTCCGGTATTCCTAAGGTCGATGTCACGCTACCATAAAATGCTGTGCTTTGGAGTATTAAAAAGTTCTTTCTAATTCCTAGATCAATATTTGAAATTAAAAGGTTTCTCTTTTTCATGAAGGCTATTCTGCTTTTAACATCATTCCTGCTTCGGCCATCGGTTGTAATTTTGCTTCCGAAGTAACAGAACTCACTTACTTCTCCTATTGCATCCGATCCTATTTTTATATTTAATCTATTAGTGTTGGTATTATTTCTGCTACTTTTGTCTTGTTTTGTTTTATATTCAGTCCTAAATCTTCCTTCAGTATTTTGTTCTTGCCGTTCAGTAACATCTCAATATCCTCAGCCCTCTCTGCTAACAAGACAATGTCATCAGAAAATCGTAGCATACTGATTTTACTTATGTCAAATGGAAATTTTTCTATGACTTTCTTCATTGCTTCTTCTACATCCAAGTTGAATATTAATGGCGATAGACTACAACCTTGTCTCACACCCTTTTTAACTGATGCATGTCTCCCGTGATTCTCTACTTTTAGTATAGCCACTTGGTTCTTCTATCTCGATACTTTAGACCTGACTTCTTTAAAATTTTGAACATCTTGTCCCTCCTAACATTATCAAAAGCTTTTTCTAAATCAACAAATGCCATAAAAGTATCTTTGTTTTTCTTGATCCGCCCTTCAAGTATTAAGCTTAAAGACAGAATTGCTTCCTATGTACCGCCATTTTTCCTAAACCCAAACTGATCTTCACCTATTATCTTTTCTATCAGGGCCCGCTCTAGGGGGGGGGGGCAAACCGGGCATTTGCCCGGGGCGCTAAAATTCAGGCGCGCCATTTCGGCTGTAAGTGTGAGAAAAATATTAATAATATTAATGGGTTAAATACCCAATTAATAAAAAAAATCCACATACCGATTTTTTCGTTCGTTAAAAACTTACAGTTCTTAGCCATTTGGGTGCGCCCCTAGAGACTTCGAAGAGACGGGGCGCGGACCTCAAAGGGACGCGTCGTTGCCTCGCCGCCTCTGTGTGAATTGCGCCATAGGAGCAACTTCAAAATTCGCTGCGTCCGCGCCATGTCTCAGCCCGAAGTCCGCGCCACGTCTCAGCCCGAAGTCCACGCCACGTCTCTTCTGTGTGAATTGGGCCTTAGCACGCGAGTAGAACGCGTTGTTGTCTCAATTTGCTTATTATTGCTAATTACAAAAGTGGTTTCATTACACAACAGCATTAGTCTTACTATTACGTTATTAATGATGAGTGGTAGTTCATAAAATTTACTTCAGGATTTCATAATTTCTAAAGGTAAGTACATCTATGATTAAACTGTTATTTAGTTGGATATACGACATAGGCGCACAACGACAAAAGCACACAACAGAAGCCCAATAGGTGGGGGCAGTTACACCTGCCCTCGGCTACCTGCACAGATTCCGACGTTACACTGCCCACAAGTTACCAGACGCGGTGAAAAGGAGTGTTTTCCGTAATTGCAGCTAGGCTCTAATACATGGAATCGATAGTGCTTGGCGGGAGATGCTGAGTATTTATTTTATTGAATTGATGAACCAAATCAATATGGATCTTAGTTATTGGAAATCGAAGTAGAATAATTTGCATAATAATTTCTTCTCGTAATCCGAGCCTCACAGATTTGTTGTACAAATTAGATACAGGCATTGTAAGTGTTTTGGTTGGGTTAAATTTCATACGCGGGAGTAGTTTACGTCGCGATACATGACATCACAACGTGACATAGTGCTCTTGAATTTTGTTTAAATAACTAAATTCCTCGTGCCATTGGCTGTGACAAAAAGGTTCAGTTTTCATATTGGTCCAGGCTGAATCTCAACCTAACAACAATCTCCGCTAATATTGGCGCTACAAATTCAAAGCCTCAATCACACGCCCATTGACACAATCAATTTTATCCTAAATTATCATCGTCGTGTATCGCGACGTAAACTTGAACCACATACGCTAGCTTTGATCGCTTCTGAAAATACTGTAGTTTAGTGGGTGTGGGACAGTAGTTACAATCATTAATAAATAAATAATATTTCCAGCTGCTGATTACCGATTAGTTACTTCACATACCATTAGTATATTTAATTTCGAATGTTAACTGCTAACATATAATAATCCATGATGTTTATTATATATACGAATATGGTTTACAGATACTCTAATTGCTGCATTTGTAAATCGTCTCAACAAAAGAAATTCATTAACTATTTTAGTGAATGTTAATAACTTTTTCAGTTGGTTTAATAAGTGCATTGCGCGACAATCACTCCACAACATCATTTCTTTGTTTGTGAACTTGGAACCTATTCCGTTCAAGCCTTAGAAATTGCCATTCTGTATACACGATTTCTGTATTTGCAGCAAATTTACGGATAGTATCATCCGCGAATAAGCTTTGACTGTGTACTAACACTAGACTTTCTTTATGTTCACAGGGTATGGAAAATATTTTGTGTTGTGCATAAATATTTTTTTTTATATCGACTGAGAATAATCTACCTTAGTTATGGTTTTAGCTTATTTAGAGCAAGGATAAATATTTACTTTTTATATTATTTTATAGTGTACATTGTTTGAGTTACGTGCATGCCTCTTTCAAAATGTCTTACGGTCAAAGAAAACTATCTGGTTACCAGTACAAAAAAATAAGGTTGGGAAAGGAAGCGTAAAGGCAGAATCAATCTGGCGCGTTAAAAAAATTTACTGTATTCAGGGTTTTACCAAAACAAATCTTAGAATCCAATATCAGGTCGCGATACAAATGAAGTATAGAATCGTCAGAGAATAATAGCGAACAAATGAACGAAGTTTGTAAACCAACTGGAACTGACACCAACGTGAGACTCACAGAAGACGTTCTAAAACTTTGTGGCCAAGAATTTTATGAGATGCCGTAAGAAGCTTTTTAGTAAGGCAAGGTCCATCTAAACTATTGCATAATTACACATTTCCTTCCAATGACACAGATCGACGTTTTAGCGCAAAATATTATGCACGAATTTTCAGCAACGCAGAGCAAATATTGCGAGATTAGCTACTGCGTTTACTGCTTCTGTTGCAAAATTTTCAGTTGTTTTGTTAGTTCTCTCTCAAAGGAGGGTTTTAAAAATTGGAAGCACCTCGACGAAACTTTAAAAGAGCATGAAATTTCGAAAAATCATATTCAGGCAAAAAAGATTAAATTGTTGTAAAATTGTAGATGCTGCCACTCAAAGAGTTATTAATGCCGAAATAAATCATTGGAATGAGGTGCTTCTAAGAATCGTTGCAATTACCAAAATGCTTGGTAAAAGTTGACTGGTTTTTCAAGGTACAAGCGACAAGTTGTTTGAGCATAATAACGGTAAATTCTTAAAAATAGTTGAGTTACTGTCTGAATACGATCCCATTATGGAAGAGCACGCCCGTTGAGTGTTCTAAAAAGCAGAGACTAAAGCTTAATATCTTGTGGAAAATATACAAACCGGGATAGTAGATCTGCTGCATCAATATGTTATTAATGAAATAAAAAAATTCAAATATTTTTCCATAATTTTAAACTGTACTCCTGACTTTAGTAAGATACAGCAAATTACTCTTGTAATCAGATATGTTTCAACCAATACATTTAATCCTGATGTTGAGATTAAAATTAATGAAAGCTTTTAAGGCTTCTTACCAGTCGAAAGATTCACAGGAAAACAAATGTCTGACATTATAGTTGGAGAATTTAATGACTTGTGTTTAAATTTGCAGGATATCAGAGGACAGGGACTGACAACGGGTCAATATTAGGCGCAATAAAGCAGAAGTGCAATTTAGAATTAAACAATATAATTCGCGAGCATTCAATGTTCCGTGTAGTAACCATACTCTCAATCTTGTTATTAATGGCAAAAGCATCCTTGGAAGCCGCTAATTTCTTCAACATGGTCCAAAAACTATATTAATTCTTTTTGGCATCTACTTTTCGATGGGCAATACTTTTAAAACATGTTCAGGGTTCAACTTTGAAAACATGGAGTGACACTAGATGGGAGAGTAGGATAGAGAGGATAGAGGCATTAAAACCTTAAAAATTTCAATTGGGAGATGTATACGACGCCTTGCTAAGCATTTACGAAAACCAAGAAATTGATAATTTAATGATTTAGCCATTTTGGCAATTGAGTATGAAATTGCTGATGAAGTAAATTTTAAGATGTAATAAAAAATTCGCAACCTGAAAGTAAGAAAAAAAAGTTTTTTTGTGATTTTAGCGTATTTGATGTAATCTCGTTTTATTTTCAAAATAATGGCATTTATATTGTTTGTGTGATAATATCCATCTGTAATAGCATTTACAAACGTAAAAATATGGTTAATTTGTGGCTACATAAAGATATTGCATAATTAATTTCTCTATTTTGTGCCGCTAGATCAAAATTCAATAAGTTTATTTATGAATATATGATTTTTATTGTAATTAAATATTTTATTCGAATAAAATTAATTAATTTTTTTTTAAATATACAATCCTATATAATCTTAAGGGGCAGCAATTTGTCTATTTGTCCTGGGCGGCAATACCGCTAGAGCGGGCCCTGCTTCTACTAATCTTTCCATCCTTCTATATATTATTCTGGTCAGTAATTTTGGAGCATGTGATCTTAGACTAATTGTGCGATGATTCTCACACTTGTGACTTGTGCTTTCTTTGAAAGCATGAAGATGACATTTTTATTAAAATCAGTTGGAATTTCAACTGTTTCATAACTTTTTAATATCAGCTTGAATAATCTTTCGATCCTTCCTCTCTCTAGGATTTAAGAAGTTCTGCAGGGATCCATCAATCCAACTGCCTTATTTGCTTTCAAGTCATTCAGAGCTTTATTAAATTCTGTCCTCAAAACAGGATCTCATGTCATCAATATCGACATCGCATTCCTTTTCTATTACACTATTGTTCAAGTCGTCCCCAACATACAGTTTCTCAATGTATTCCTTCCATCGGTTAGCTCTATCTTCTGAACTTAAAGAGGTTTCCCATCGGCAAGCTTTAATGTTCATACCTCTTTTCTTAATTTCTCCAAATTCTGTTTGATCTTTCTATATGCAACATCTACCTACCTACGACATTTCCTTTATACTTCTTCACACTTTTCTTGTAGACATTTTTATTTTGCTATTTTGCATTCCTATTTATTAGATTTCTAAATTGCCTATACTGCCTCTCTTCCTGCTTAATCCTGAACATTTTCTTACCTTCTCCTCTGATCCATCAGCTCAAAAATTTCTGCTGTGATCCAAGGATTTCGGGCAGCTTGTTCCCTAAAGCTTAATGTTTCGGTCTTTAATGCATTCCATTCGTCCTCGGTTGAGCTGCTTTCAGAGCTTCTTAGTTCCAAGTCTACCATTTCAGAAAATTTTTCTCTCGTGCTAGATTGTTTCAGTTTATTCACTTCCAGTCTGTTCTGTTTGTACAGCTTCCTTATACCCTTAAATTTCAGCCTGCACTCCATTATTATCAAATTATGTCCAGAGTCTATGTCTGCTCCTGGGTACTCTTTACAGTCTAGAACTTGATTCCTGAATCTCTGTTCGACTATGATATAATCTAGCTGATATCTGCCTGAATCCCCAGGACGTTTCCAGGTTTGTATTCTTGTTTCATGGTTCTTAAACAGTGTGTTTTCCACTACTAGCATATATCTTTCACAAAGTTCTAGCAACCTGCTTCCTCGCTCATTTCTTTCTCCTAGACCAAAACTTCCTACAGTATTCCCCACTTTTCCTTCTCCTACTATTGCATTCCAATAACCCACGATTATTAGATTTTCTTCCCCTTCACATATTCGATTAAGTCTTCGATTTCAGCGTATAGTTTTTCTATTTCTTCGTCTTCTTCTTGTGACGTTGGCATATACACTTGTACTAGTGTGGTTGGGACGGGCTTAATTTCTAACCTCATCAAATAATCCTGTCACTAAACTGTTCATAATAACTCACCCATTTCCCTACTTTTTGTTAATTAGAAATCCTACATCAGTGACTCCATTGACAACTTGTGTGCTAATTATCCTGTGTTCCCCAGACCAGAAAACCTGTGCCTCCTTCCATTTAATCTCACTAATCCCAACAACATCTAACTTAAGTTGTTCCATCTCCCTTTTTAACCGACTTCAAAAAATGGAGGAGGTTATCAATTCGTCTGTATTTTTTTTTTTTTTTTTGTATGTATGACCAGCGATATTTTCACCGATTTTGAACCGATTTAAATTTTTTTTTTTAGTGGATAGCGTGTCAGTGCAAAGTGGTTCCATATGAATTTCATTGAGAAACCACCCCTTCTACCCCCCTCCGCCCCCTAATTTTTATACAAATCCACTTTTTTTATTCGATCTCAATGAAACTTTGGACATATATAACCAAAAAAATAAGAAAAATACTGTCAACTTTTGGTTTAAAAAAATTTAACCCCTCTCCCCGATCCACCCCCTTAATTTTAGCCAATTTCTTTATTCAAAGCTACAATCGACACCATTTAACTGATCTCCATTAAAGTTGGCAATTACATGTAGGGTATACCTCCAAAGTGGTCCCATATGAATTTCATTGAGAAACCACCCCTTCTACCCCCCCTCCGCCCCCTAATATTTATACAAATCCAATTTTTTATTCGATCTCGATGAAACTTTGGACATATATAGCCAAAAATAAGGAGAAAAATACTGTCAACTTTTGGTTTAAAAAAATTGAACCCCTCTCCCCCTATCCACCCCTTTATTTTTGCCAATTTTCTTTATTCAAAGCTACAGTCGACACCATTTAACTGATCTCCATTAAAGTTGGCAATTACATGTAGGGTATACCTCCATAATGGACCCATATGAATTTCATTGAGAAACCACCCCTTCTACCCCCTCCGCCCCCTAATTTATACAAATCCACATTTTTTATTCGATCTCGATGAAACTTTGGACATATGTAGCCAAAAATAAGGAGAAAAATACTGTCAACTTTTGGTTTAAAAAAATTAACCCCTCTCCCCCTATCCACCCCTTAATTTTTGCAATTTTCTTTATTCAAAGCTACAGTCGACACCATTTAACTGATCTCCCTTAAAGTTGGCAATTACATGTAGTTTTTCATGGAGAAGGATTCTGACCAAAAAAATCAAAATAAAAAACCACCCCTCTCCAATTTTATACCCTTTTTTATCTTATTTTTACTGAACTTTGCCCATGTATACTTTAAAACAAAGAGAAAAATCCTGTCAATATTTGGTCTTCCAAAGTTCAACCCCCCCTCCTTCCACCCCTTTAATTATTGTCAATGTTCTTCATAAAAAGCTACACTCGACACCGTTTGACCGATTATCATCAAAGTTGGCATATACATGTAATTTTTCATGGAGAATCTGACCAAAAAATAAATAAAAAACGACCCCTCTCCCCTTTACACCCCTTAATTTTTATACAAACCCACATTTTATCCGATTTCGATGAAAATTTGGACATGTATAGTAAAAAATAAAGAGAAAAATACTGTCAACTTTTGGTTTCAAAAAAACTGAAGCCCTCTCCCCCTATCCACCCCCTAAATTTTTACCAATGTTCTTTATTCAAAGCTACAGTCGCACATTTAACTGGTCTCCATTAAAGTTGGCATATACATGTAATTTTTCATGGAGAAGGTTTCTGACAAAAAAAATAAAAATAAATAAAAACCACCCCATGTCTCCCTTTACACCCCTTAATTTTATAGAAATCTACATTTCTTATCTGATTTTTATTGAACTTTGCCCATGTATATTTTAAAACAAAGAGAAAATCCTGTCAATATTTGGTTTGCCAATGCTCAACCCCTTTTCTCCTCCAACCCCATTAACTTTTGTCAATGTTCTTTATAAAAAGCTACAGTCGCAATCGTTTGACCGATTACCATGAAAGTTGATGCTTATATATATTTTTTTAACGAAGAAGGTGTCTGACCAAAAGATCTAAAAACCACCCCTCTCCCCATTAAACTGCTTAATTTTTATACACAACCACAGTTTTTATCCGGTTTAGACAGAACTTAGCAAATTTTTACTATAAAACAAAGAGAAAAATGATGCCAACTCTTGGTTTGCAAAATGAACCCCTCTCCCTTTTTCCACCCCTTGATTTTTGTCAATTTCTTTTTAGAAAGCTACAGTCGACACCATTTGACCGATCTTTATTAAAGGGCACATATATATGTAATGTTTTTATGGATAAGATCTCTGACCAAAAAATAAAAAAAACTACCCTAGCTCCCCTTCCCTTAATATTTGTACAAAACCCACATTTTGATTCGATTCGGTGGAACTTCGCATGCGTATACTTTAAAACAAATAGAAAAAGAAAAATACTGTCCACATAACTTTCACAAAAATGCAAACCCTATCCCCCTTTCTACCCCATTAATTACTGTCAATGTTCTTTATACAAAGCTACCGTTTCTTTCTGATTTTGAACGAAGTATGCACATGTATACTGCAAAACAAACAGAAATATACTGTCTACATTTGGTTTCGAGAGTCCAAACACCGATCCTTCCTTTCCATCATTTAATCTACAGTTTCTATCCAATTCTGAAGGAAATTTGCACACGTATACTTTAAAACATACAGAACAATTTTGTTTAAATTAGGTTGCTGAAGCCCAACCCCTCTTCCATTCTACCCCCACCCCTCCTAATTCCAATGTTCTTTATAGATACCCACAGTTTTATCAGATTTCCATGGACCACTGCACATGTACTTAAAAAAAACAGAAAAATAGTGTCTATATTCTGTTTACAAAACCCTACAACTTACTCCCTTACCCCATTTAATTTTGGCAAATGTTCTTTACACAAAGCTACAGTTTTTATCTGGTTTCGATGGAAATTTGCACGTGTATATTTTAAAACAAAGAGAAAAATACTGCCCACACTAGCTTTACAAAAACCAAACTACTCTTCGTCTCCACACCCCTTAATTGTTTTTTTTTTTATACATACCTACAGTTTTATCTGATATCAATAGAAATTTACACACGTATACTTTAAATCAATCAGAAAAGGCAGTCTACATTTGGTATACAAAAGCTCAATCCCTCTTCCCCTTTACCCTCACCCCTTTTAATTTCCAATGTTCTTTACAAAATATCCACAGTTTTAAATCCCGTCAAAATCAGTTAAGCTATTTTTAAGTCATGGCATAATATTTATAAAATAAATGTGTCGTAATGTCTCAACATGTACTTCAGATTTCAACTTTGATCCCAAGCTTTCACCAATTAAAAATCTATATTTTTTGTGTGATGCCGGTATGTATTAATGCCCAGATGTTACATGTTTCAGTTATCGAGCAGCAGCTTTAACAGATGTTATGATAAGATCGAAACATAGCCTTGACAATCCTTAACACAACGCCCAATTCACCTCGTTCTGGAAGTGGTTGTTGGTATATAAAGACAGAATTCTTCTTTGAAAGCAAGCGCTTTAATCTCTGAGCTACCAGGAAGTTCGCAAAATGGGCTCTGCTGCGCCATATTTAAAATACTAAACTAAGTATAATACCACAAAAAATTTAAAAATAAAATAATTGTTTTAAAAAACATAAAACCGACTTAAAAAAAGCACTAAAAATTTTAAAATAATAATTATATCTTGCTTAGGAAAAAGTAAATCTAAATAGACAACATTTTACATTGAAATTTTGACATTAATTATTTATTTTTGGAGTCGGTGCCAGCGAAAGCAAGAAAAACAAAAAGATAAAAACAATAAGGAATAACAATAATACATAAAAAATCATGTTACTGCTTACCTACAATTAATGCTAGAAACATGTTTCAACAAAACTGAAACATACAGATGATACGCCGATATTATACTCTGTAAATTGTTTACTTCATGATGCAACCTACCAACTGACAATGTAGCGCCAGAGATATGCCTGGATGACCAATAAGGCCAAGCCACAGATTAAAATACTGTTAATTTCTTTCCCTAAGCTGTCTCCCGCAATAACACTAGCTGTAAAATATTGGGAAATTTTGTTCGTAGTCCCCGTTTCGTCTCTAATGCCAAAAGAAGTTCAGTAATTCGATCTTCGCGATGTGACAGCTGGCACCGACTCCAAAAATAAAAAATTAATGGCAAAATTTCAATGAAAGTAATGAAAAATGTTGTCTATTTAGATTTACTTTTTCCTAAGCAAGGTATAATTATTTTAAAATATTTAGTGCTTTTTTTTTAAGTCGGTTTTTATGTTTTTTTAAACAATTATTTTTTAAGTTTTCTAACCTAACTAAACCTGTGACAAGCCCGGTGTCCCATTCTCAAGGAAAGGGGAAGGAGGTGTCGTGGGAGTAACACCTCGTTAAAAAACCTTGGAACAACTGGCTCCGGTTGATAGCACCATGTGAGGGCCCCTTGTCAGGGTAACGGTGAAGACCTCAACGGCAGCGACAGCGGAGAAGGAAGTACTTCGGAACGGTGTAGCTGCGGAAGAGGCACCCGTTCGCTCGCGGATAAAATAAAGAGTGTGCGTAGCGACTGTATCCCAGAGGGGCGGATACAAACAGCGACTGACTAAGAATGAGTGGCTGATTTAAGGCTGGGCAACCTACTGCTCATGTGGAAAGGCACGGGATACTACTACCTTTTTTTTTCCTAGTAGTACATGGTATGGCTCTCCATGTGGAAGAATCTGGAGGTAAACTTCGCTTCACTAGGATCTCCTGGAAGGGAATACATTGAGAGGGAATACCTTTAAAAACAAGAAGAAGAAAAGAGAAAGAAACGATAAGGATTGGAACATGGAATGTGAGAACACTATTACAGGCAAGCAAAGTAGAAAATGCAAAACAGGAATGAGTAAGAATGGTTAGATTCACTGACTTGTGTGAAGTGAGATGGGGAGGAAATAGTGAGGTAGAAAGTGGAGATTATAAGTTTTTCTACTCTGTAGAAGAGGAAATGTGAAAATGGAGTGGGAATAATGACAGCAAGAGACTGAAAAACAAAGTTGTGAAGGTGAATATATTCATGGAAGACTGATGATGCTAAGACTGTAGGGTAGTACAAAAGATATGGTATTAATACAGGAGTAGTAGATAGTCGGGCTTACTAGTTATATCCCCCACCTCCCGCCACGCCCCCTGCCACACCTCCTGCGGCAGCCGCCCTATAATTAGAGGCAGTTACCGTCCACCGCCCTGTTACTACCCACCCCGCTTCCTGCGGCTGATGCCCTATAATTTCCTGCCTGTGCAGTTGTTGGTCGCCCACCCCACATTTGCAGAACCAAAACGAAGCCACTTTAGACAATTGCCGTTCGCCGCATTGTCATTATGTACCTGGTCGCCCACCCCACATACTGTAGCCAAAAAGATGCCACTCGCATCGACACTGTATGAGCAGGATAAAAATTGCTCAGTTACATGACCATTTTTCTGTACAGCGGTATTAAAACAGTAATTATTCACAAATTCATCGTAACTATTGAAATAATTAGCATATTTTCGTATAGTGTGGTGAACGGTTCAAAACTCCGTCGGTTTTAATAAACGGGTAGGAATTCTGCAAGATGAAGAATGGAAAGGAGGAACTTGGTTCAGGCCTACTCTTCCGAAAGATACCGAACAGACTTAACGTCCCCATCCACAACGTTCTGGTAGACGCAAAAGACACGGGGCGGGGAGGGGACTTAAGAGGAGTCCAAAATGGAGTTACGTGGTTTATGGACGCACTCTTAGCATAAAAAATCTTCAGCTTCCCCTCTACGGTCTTGCCACGCATTCGGGAGGACGTAAGTTCGAATTCCCGTCCTACCATCGAGATTTCGGTTTTCCATTGTTTCCCGAAATTACTCCAGGGATGATTCCTTCAAAAGGCCATGGTCGAATTCATTCCCCTTCCTGCACACCGTCCATTCCTGTGTCTAAAGTCGTTTGTTGCCTGGAGTCACCGCGAACTCTTATATGACACAGGACTGATTTATAAATGTGTTGTTTGGATTTTGCACGAATGGTACGCATAGTAATGGTAGTGTATATGTTCAGCCTAGCCTTTTTTATTATTAAATATAATGAGAGACGAAGAAGGGAGAGAGAGAAACCTGGTGCTGGCCCATTCAGGCTTACTTTTCCGAACATGCGATCTTAAAATAGTACTATTCGCTAATTCATCGTCACTATTGAGATAATTAGCATATTTCGTAAAGTGTGTTCAACGGTTCAAAACCCCGTCGGTTTTAATAAAGCGGGAAGGAATTCTGCAAGTTGAAGAATGGAAATGGCGAAACCTGGTGTCGGCCCATTCAGGCCTAATCTTCCGAAAGATACCGCAAGGTTTAACGTTCCCCTCCAAAGGTAGTTTACTAGAATTCGGTGAGTTTAGTTTTGCGCGATAAGTGGACACATTGAACGAGAACGAATTCGGCCATTGCCTTTTGAAGGAAGCATCACGGCATTCACCTGGAGTGATTTCAGGAAACCATGGAAAACCCAAATCTGGATGCTCGGACGGGGATTAGAACCCCCGAATGTGAGGCCAGAAAGCTAACCGTTCACCCACCATGTTCGGTCCTTGGGATTTGATAACAGCGAAGATATTATACGTACTTTACGTTTCTTTGAACAGCTACGAGCTGCTGTTTGTTCGATTTGCAAGTGAGTGCTAAATTTGTTTCATTTGTCGGCTTACACAGTTCTTTCCAAAAGTTATCGACATCAGGTTTATTTTAGCGTGGTACGTGAATAATAATTATTATTTATAAATGTGTTGTTCTCGAGTACTAGATGAAATGTGAAGTGATAGGATGATTTCTGAGATCTTGTCAAACTAAGTAGCTCATTTCGGCTTACGGATTGCGGTGAGCAGTTGTAAGTCTAAAATATAGATTTCTAATGTCAAGGTAGGGACAGTGATCAAACTCGACCGAACTATTTTCAGTGTTACATTTTCCTGTTTGTTTGAAAGCACAGAACTGTCGAGGTCATTAGCGGCGGGATGGGACTGGAGACTTTGAACTGGAGGGAATTCGGCCTTGGCCTTTTGAAGGAAACATGCCTGGAGTAATTTTGGGAAACCATGGAAAATCCAAATCTGGATGCTCGGATTGAGATTCAAACCCGCGTCCTCCCGAATGCGAGGCCAGTACGTTAACCGTTCACCTATTACGCTTGGTGTAGTATGAAAAGTATGCATCATAGTATGCTCGGTTACACATACATACCCAAATTTCTGGTGGCATAAAATATACTTGGCTTAAGAAGGTTTTAAAATAGACTACAAGCCACGTTTTAATATTTTAGAAGGAACATTGCAACTGTAAGTAGGAATGTAAACCATTTTGTTGCGTAAATCTCGGAGTCTAACCGTCATGCCTGAAAAACTTGTCTGACTTGGAGCTTAACTTTTTCGTTGGCGGCGGATAATGCAGTTACCGAAGTTCTAATAACTGATCTTCAAAATCCTCAGCCAGGAGAGTAGCAAGTTTATGGTCCCATATCTGATGTTCACTCTTCAACCAGCTGGCAGTCAAACGCGTGAAAAATTACCACATTTTTTTCAAAATATCGCAATACAGAAATTCACCGAAGATAGTATCCACTAAGTTATAGATCATTCATGAAATATTTCGTCAGTGCCAGTATACGAGTCTGTTCCGAAGACTAAATGGATCTCGTGTACAACTTATAAATGTGTTTTTCTCGAGTACTAGATGAAAAGTGAAGTGACAGGATGATTTCTGAGATCTTGTCAACTAAGTAGCTCATTTCGGCTTACGAATTGCGGTTGTAAGTGTAAAATGTATATTTCTAATGTTACGGCAGGGTCAGTGTTCAAACTCGACTGCAATATTTTCAGTGTTACATTTCCTGTTTGTTTGACAGCACAGAACTGTCGAGGTCATTTTATGTAATATTCTCTCCACGAAAGAAGTCATCGATTACATGGGGAAAAATGGAAGAATGCATACTTTCTGCAGAAACAGCGGTTACAGATGCATAGCATATTGTTGGGGGTTGGCAAGTATCTAAAGTTGTCACGAACTGCACCATCAAGTACAAGCTACTAATGGTGCCAAGCACAAACTTCGAAAGTATATACCTTTTAGGACTTACAGAATATTGACAACTTATACATGCACACACCAGTGTCAAGGATCATGAAAATATGCTCGGCCTCACAAATATTGACAGATGTTTCAGAATTTCTTGAGTTAATTGTCAGATCCTCATTCTGTTTCTATTTATCGCATATTTTGACAAGGCGTGTGGAGGGCATTCGCCTGGAGTGATTTCAGGAAACTATGGAGGAAAAAAAAAAAAAAACTTTAATCTGGGTGTTCGCTTCCCGAATGCGATGACAGAGTGTTATCGCTCGCCCACCAGTCATCGTCTATCCTCTTACGCACCGCATCTCATAAATTCCCGAAATGTAATTAAAACCACATGTTAACTTAAGCTAACACAATGTAACATGCAGGGCCTGGCTAACATTAAACATCTACAATAACCTCAGTTACTTCTATGGTGTGGTTTATTAGCCTTATCTCTAGTGCCACCCACCATCGTTACATAAAGTTATCGTTTCACACACGCTTCCAATTTATAAAATATAAGAATTAATCTGAGATTGTGTTAACTTATCCCACCTTCATTGCATGAAGTAAACGCTTCAGAAGCTATTTCGAGCAAAAGGCGCACATAACTGTAATACCTGGATCGGGATTAAACTTTTGCTGAACGTGCCAGCCTACAGTAACCTAATTTACTGCTCAGGTGTGGTGGACTAACCTAACATGTACTACCCTAACGTATCTTATATGACACGTAGTTTAACGTCCTATATTAACCTGAGTTTAATGTAAGTTATGTAGGTTTGTAAACCTACTGGTGATAGTGGTTTTAGTTCTTCCTTGTGTGTCTCATATGTTCTGTCAGCACCTTTGATCGATAAATTGAGTATTGTGATGCACACATATTTTGTTTTCATCCTTTGCACACCCTATCATGATTGGAAGATTGTATGTGTTGTGAATACTCATGACATAGTTTTCCTATCCTTTCCCCATTTGATCTATAATATCCGTAGTTTTCATCCTTTGCCCTGCCTGACGGTGACGTGATGTGTGTGGTGGAGGGCCCGTGTTGGTTTGTCTGGGAATTGTCACTACAGCCGAAACACACATTTTTGTACATATATAACACTTTTCTGTAGCCAGTTGTAGTAATGAAAATGCATCATATAGTTGGAGACTGCACTCTGTGATGCACACAGGTGTAATTGTCATGTCAACTAACGACATCCTTTTTTTGGAAGTAAATTACGTAATTTTGGCAATATTTTACCGATTTATATGAAATTTAAGGTAATTTATAGGATTTTCATGCTTCTTACTGAAACTGTATATTTTTCACGAAATTATGCTTCTCTCTTGCTCCCTGTAATGCTCGATATTTTTTTCTATTTATCTGACTGGTCAGTTTTCATAATTTTTTATCTATTTTGCACATTTTCACACTTTTTAATAAAATTCATGGAAAGTGGCACATACTTACTACTTATATCCGACAAAATTTATGTCTTATCCAGTGTTGGTGTCTTCTTTCGATTGGGTCTTAAGACTAGTAAGTGATGAAGGACTAATGAAAAATGACTTGATAAAGGTCTTTTTAATGGATGGTGGGTAAAAATAAAACAATGTGAATTATGTACAATGTGTTTTTTATTGATTTATATTTTTCACATGCATGTAGTACCACAAACTTCATATCCGGGATCATAACTCTTATTTACTGTGTTATAAACATCATCCAATACTAGTAAATTTTTATATGCAATAATTTCATGTCTAAGCAATGTATAGTCCAATGATGAAATGGGGCTGTATGTCACTTGAGTCACATAAACATTATTAATATGCACAGTTATCAGTTTTTGGACCTTAGCCATCCAATGGTTATGCAGCACTTTGTTGGCTAAAATGTTCACAAACTCCTTGTAATATCTTGCAACTTGGGGGCAACTCGTCTTCTTGATGGTCAAGGCTCCAGTCACTGCAGGCTGCATGTCAAGGAGATTTTGCCATGTCGATTCTCTGAAGAACACGCAGTTGGCAGGATAGGAATTCTGATATAAACACATACAGTTTTTAGCCCAGCCACCATTCGGAAGGAGACGGAGTGTTCATCAATCGGAACGTCTGTGTGGGTGCTGTCTGTGTTGAACAAATCGGTCACTACATCCAATACTTCATACGTTAATATAACTTTGGTACTGTGCCCCACTTTTTCGAGCACCACTACTGGCTCAAATTCATGCTTGAACGATAAACCTATCATCAAACGCTTTGAATCACCAGCGTTGAGCTGACACACCGACGAGAACAATATTATCGGTCAGGCCATCTCAGAACACTGCTGCTACCAGGTGGGTTGTGCGTTACATAGGGTCTAGTGGCGGTGGGGGTAAACCTGTTCAGTACTGTCCATGGAACGACAGTTGCTGTGGTGGAGGTGGTGGTGGTGGGGGTAAGCCTGTTGTATGTGCGGAGCACTTGCTCCACAATCCATCAATCAATCAATGACACGAGCTGTGGGGGAAGTGGTGGTGATGGTGGTGTGTGTAAACGTGTGAAATCCTGTGCTTAAGTAGATGGAGCGCACCACAAATCGAAACTGTTTCTTTTGAACAATTTGTTTCTTGTATTTTTGTCTGTAGCAAGCTGGTTCGGCGTTAAAAAAGATCTAGTGGTGGTGGAGGTAAACCTGTTCAGTCCTGTCCATAGAAGGACACGTGCTGTGGGGGAGGTGGTGATGGTGTGGATCAGCCTGTTGTGTGTGGGGTACATCACGACACGTACTGTGGGGCGAGTGGTGGTGGAAGTAAACCTGTGAAATCCTGTTTGTGGATGACCGCTTGTCCCTCAGTTCACCAATCTGGCCTCTGATGCTAGTTTAAAAGTGCGTCAAGCGAACTTAGCAATACAAGGGATATAGGTTTCCATTATAAATGAAGACTATTTTGTCAAACGCAACGGGTATAAGACGAATTTCGTCAAACGTCGATTTCAATTTGCACCATATAGCTACTCAAATTGTGGAAACGATTAGCTGATGCTGTGAACATGTCAGTTTTAAATCAAACACTTATAATTTTGTCACCTATAATTTCACCGAGACTGTTGGCCTCTGATTCAGGAGGTTACCTGTGTGAATCCCGATCTGGGCATACGGATTAGGGTTTTCTATGCATGTCGGTTGAATGGATAGCTGTTGTAACCATTTATAAATGAAGTTGATGTTTCTCACTCAGGTTGAAAACATACCTAAAGTATGGACTGAATTTTTTTTGAGGATCCACCCACGAAGGCTCTGCTTTGGAGAAAGGTTACAGAAAGGTTACGAGTTTATACGACATGAGATGCTGCTAAGCACAAAATGTAGCATCTCCACGGGTTATCTGGTATTCAAAAAATAAAAAATAAAAATGCTACAGGATCGGTAACTATCTAGCCAGAATACACACATTTTTGCCCGTAACCCAGCAAACTCCACAATCAGGGTGCAATTCGCCTGGTCTTACATAACACTGACAACCTTCTCGTTATGGGACCCTACCTGCCAAGCTATCTGTGTCCATATAAAGTAATTTAGGGCATCTAAACTGAGGAATGTCGAATTCTTAATGAAACTGATACATCATCAGTAACCTACTAACCATGTCAATCTATGACTTATTTCGTGGAGCGAAAATAACATAATTTTTGCGATTTTTTACCTGTGGTTTTTCATAAAATTTCGGGAATTTATGAGATGTGGTGCGTAAGAGGATTGACTGTTAACTCAAGAAATTCTGAAACATCTGTCAATATTTGTGAGGCCGAGCATATTTTCATGATCCTTGACACTAGTGTGTGCATGTATAAGTTGTCAATATTCTGTAAGTCCTAAAAGGTATATACTTTCGAAGTTTGTGCTTGGCACCATTAGTGCGTGTACTTGAGTGGTGCAGTTCGTGACAACTTTAGATACGACAATATGCTATGCATCTGTAACCCCTTTTTCTGCAGAAAGTATGCATTCTTCCATTTTTCCCCATGTCAATCGATGATTTCTTTCGTGGCGAGAATATTACATAAAATGACCTCGACAGTTCTGTGCTGTCAAACAAACAGGAAATTTAACACTGAAAATATTGCAGTCGAGTTTGAACACTGCCCCTGCCTTGACATTAGAAATATACATTTTACACTTACAACCGCAATCCGTAAGCCGAAATGAGCTACTTAGTTGACAAGATCTCAGAAATCATCCTGTCACTTCACTTTTCATCTAGTACTCGAGAACAACACATTTATAAGTTGTACACGAGATCCATTTAGTCTTCGGAACAGACTCGTATACTGGCACTGACGAAATATTTCATGAATGATCTATAACTTAGTGGATACTATCTTCGGTGAATTTCTGTATTGCGATAATTTGGAAAAAATGTGGTAATTTTTCACGCGTTTGACTGCCAGCTGGTTGAAGAGTGAACATCAGATATGGGACCATAAACTTGCTACTCTCCTGGCTGAGGATTTTGAAGATCAGTTATTAGAACTTCGGTAACGGCATTATCCACCGCCAATGAAAAATTAAGCTCCAAGTCAGACAAGTTTTTCTGATGGTTAGACTCCGAGATTTACGCAGCAAAATGGTTTACATTCCTACTTACAGTTGCAATGTTCCTTTTAAAATATTAAAACGTGGCTTGTAGTCTATTTTAAAACCTTCTTAAGCCAAGTATATTTTATGCCACCAGAAAATTGGGTATGTATGTGTAACCGAGCATACTATGATGCATACTTTTCATACTACACCAAGCGTAATAGGTGAACGGTTAACGTACTGGCCTCGCATTCGGGAGGACGCGGGTTTGAATCTCAATCCGACCATCCAGATTTGGATTTTCCATGGTTTCCCAAAATTACTCCAGGGATGTTTCCTTCAAAAGGCCAAGGCCGAATTCCCTCCAGTTCAAAGTCTCCAGTCCCATCCCGCCGCTAATGACCTCGACAGTTCTGTGCTTTCAAACAAACAGGAAAATGTAACACTGAAAATAGTTCGGTCGAGTTTGATCACTGTCCCTACCTTGACATTAGAAATCTATATTTTAGATTTACAACTGCTCACCGCAATCCGTAAGCCGAAATGAGCTACTTAGTTTGACAAGATCTCAGAAATCATCCTATCACTTCACATTTCATCTAGTACTCGAGAACAACACATTTATAAATAATAATTATTATTCACGTACCACGCTAAAATAAAACCTGATGTGCGATAACTTTTGGAAAGAACTGTGTAAGCCGGATGTATAAATATACAAATGAAACAAATTTAGCACTCACTTGCAAATCGAACAAACAGCAGCTCGTAGCTGTTCAAAGAAACGTAAAGTACGTATACTCGTAATATCTTCGCTGTTATCAAATCCCAAGGACCGAACATGGTGGGTGAACGGTTAGCTTTCTGGCCTCACATTCGGGGGTTCTAATCCCCGTCCGAGCATCCAGATTTGGGTTTTCCATGGTTTCCTGAAATCACTCCAGGTGAATGCCGTGATGCTTCCTTCAAAAGGCAATGGCCGAATTCGTTCTCGTTCAATGTGTCCACTTATCGCGCAAAACTAAACTCACCGAATTCTAGTAAACTACCTTTGGAGGGGAACGTTAAACCTTGCGGTATCTTTCGGTAGATTAGGCCTGATTGGGCCGACACCAGGTTTCGCCATTTCCATTCTTCAACTTGCAGAATTCCTTCCCGCTTTATTAAACCGACGGGGTTTTTGAACCGTTGACCACACTTTACGAAAATATGCTAATTATCTCAATAGTTACGATGAATTAGCGAATAAGTACTATTTTAAGATCGCATGTTCGGAAAAGTAAGCCTGAATGGGCCAGCACCAGGTTTCTCTCTCTCCCTTCTTCGTCTCTCATTATATTTAATAATAAAAAAGGCTAGGCTGAACATATACACTACCATTACTATGCGTACCATTCGTGCAAAATCCAAACAACACATTTATAAATCAGTCCTGTGTCATATAAGAGTTCGCGGTGACTCCAGGCAACAAACGACTTTAGACACAGGAAATGACGGTGTGCAGGAAGGGGAATGAATTAGACCATGGCCTTTTGAAGGAATCATCCCTGGAGTAATTTCGGGAAACAATGGAAAACCGAAATCTCGATGGTAGGACGGGGAATTCGAACTTACGTCCTCCCGAATGCGTGGCAAGACCGTAGAATGGAAGCTGAAGATTTTTTATGCTAAGAGTGCGTCCATAAACCACGTAACTCCATTTTGGACTCCTCTTAAGTCCCCTCCCCGCCCCGTGTCTTTTGCGTCTACCAGAACATTGTGGATGGGGACGTTAAGCCTGTTCGGTATCTTTCGGAAGAGTAGGCCTGATCCATGTTTCCTCCTCTCCATTCTTCATCTTGCAGAAGTCCTACTCGTTTTATTAAAACCGACGGGGTTTTGAACCGTTCACCACACTATACGAAAATATGCTAATTATTTCAATGGTTATGTTGAATTTGTGAATAATTACTGTTTTAATACCGATGTACAGAAAAATGGTCATGTAACTGAGCAATTTTTTTCCAGATCATACAGTGTCGATGCGAGTGGCATCTTTTTGGCTACAGTATGTGGGGTGGGCGACCAGGTACATAATGACAATGCGGCGAACGGCAATTGTCTAAAGTGGCTTCGGTTTGGTTCTGCAAATGTGGGGTGGGCGACAAACAACTGCACAGGCAGGAAATTATAGGGCATCTGCCGCAGGAAGTGGGGTGGGAAGTAACAGGGCGGTGGACGGTAACTGCCTCTAATTATAGGGCGGCTGCCGCAGGAGGTGTGGCAGGGGGCGTGGCGGGAGGTGGGGGATATAACTAGTAAAGCCGACTATCTACTACTTACAGGCATATATGCCAACTAGCTAGCATAGAGATGAGGAGGTAGAAGATTATTGTGTGAAGTTGGAAGAACTTATTGGGAAAGAGAATAGAAATGCTTGTATCATCATTATGGGAGACTTGAATGCTACAGTAGGTGAAGGAAAACAAGAAGATATAATAGGAAAATTCGGATTAGGGATAAGAAACGAGTGAGGTGCAAGACTAATAACTTTTGTAAAGAAAATTGACTAGTGGTGGGTAACACCCTCTTTGTAAATCATAAAAGGAGACGTTATACATGGATCTCTAACTTAAATGGAGAAAGGTACCAGCTGGTCTATACTCTCATACAAAAAAAGTTTAGGAACTGTATGGAGGATGCTAAAGCTTATCCAGGAGCAGATATAAATTTAGATCATAACCTAATAGCTGGAGAAATACAAATAAAATTGAAGAAAGTGAAGAGAGGAAAAGCAAGAGAAAGACTGAACTTAGAAAAACTAAAGGAGAAAGCTAAAGCTTTGGAGCTAGAAGATAGGTTTTTCCAAAACTACAAAGGAGGAAAATTTGAAGAATGTATAAATGAAAAATGAATAAAAATGAGGGTAGGGCTCATGATAGCCGCCAAAGAAACTCTAGGAATTAGAGACTCCAAAGGTATCAGGGAAGAGTGGATAACAGAATAATTGCTGGAAAAGATGGAAGAACGGAGGAAGTGGAAAAATTCTGGAAATGAAGAAGGAAGAAAGAGGTACAGGAAACTGAACAATGAACTAAGAAGAGAAACTGAACAAGCAAGAGAAAGATGGATGAAAGAGAAATGCGAGGAAATAGAAAAACTGGAGAAAGAAGGAAAATATGAAATTATGTACAAAATGGCTTCTGAGATTGCCTTTGAATGTAAGAGAAACAAGAACAACATGGAAATAGAAAGACAGGATGCCACATTAGTCAAAGAACCACATAACGTGCTGAGTAGGTGGCAAGAATATATTGAATGCTTATATAAGGGAGATGAAATACTAAGTAAAATTGAAGAAGAGGCACAGGTAACAGAAGATGGAAGGGGGTATGAGATCCTAGAGACAGAGGTAGGAAAGACTTGAAGGAGATGAAGAATCGGAAGACACATCTATGCCGTCTTTATTGACTTGGAAAAAGCTTTTGGTAGGGTGCAATGAAAGAAGCTGATGGATATCTTGAAGAAGAAAGGCGTAGATTGGAAGGAGAGTAGGTTGATATAGAACCTATATTTACAACAGAAATTAGTAATAAAGATCAGAAACGAGATGTCGGGAGAAAGCAGCATTGGGAGAGGAGTAAGACATGGTTGTTGCCTTTCCCCATTATTGTCAATTTATACTTAGAAGAAATTATTGGAAAAGGCTTAAATGGAAAAAGAGGAGTGCGTATTGGTGGCAAGAAAATAGAGTGCATACGATTTGCTGATGATATGGTATTGCTGGCAGAAAGCGAACAAACTCTAAACAGAATGCTGAAAGATCTAGACGAAGCTTGCCAAGAGTTTGGAATGAATATCAATGCAGCAAAATCTAAGATTATGGTGATTGGAAAAGGAAGGAAAATAATAAATATTAAATTAGGAAGAGCTGATATCAGCCAAGTAAGATTGTTCAAATATCTTTTGAGTATGATCATCGAAGATTTGTGGTGCCATCAGGAGATAAAATCTCGCATTGCCGTAGCGAAGGAAGCATTTAATAGGAAAAGGAGGATACTAACTGGAAAAATAGACAAAACACTTAAGAAAAGACTGGGTAAATGTTTTGTATGGAGTGTGGCTCTTTATGGGTCGGAGACATGGGCACTGAGGCGAGAGGATGAAAACCGGTTAGAAGCATTTGAGATGTGGATGTGGAGGAGGATGGAGAAAGCATAAGCTGGGTGGATAAATAAGTAATGTTGAAGTGCTGGACAGGGTCAGTGAAAGCAGAAAAATTCTCCAAGTAATAAAGGAGAGAAGGAAAAACTGGATGGGACACTTGTTAAGAGGGGAGTGCCTGATAAGAGAAGCCTTGGAAGGTCCAGTTTGTGGGAGGAGAATAAGAGGAAGAAGGAGGTATAAAATTATAGACAACTTCATGGAAGACGGCAACTATATGGTTCTAAAGAGAAAGGCAGAAGATAGAAGAGCATCGAGAGCAGCCAAGTGAAAACCTGCCCGACGGCAGAAAACTGATGATGATGATGAACCTACCTGCCCTATTCAGACTTCTAACATTCCACGCTCCGACTCGGAGAATGTTTCTATCCATCATGATATCATGACTCCTATATCATGATGACTCCTCCCTGAGCATTCCCCACCCGGAGATCTGATAGGGAGACAATTTTACCTCCGGAATATGTTACCCAGGAAGAAGCCATCATGATATATGTGATTTGAGAGGATTACATGTCCTCGGGATACCCTTTGAGTCTTTAATGCAGTGGTTTCCCGTTGCCTTCTGCATCCCCATGCCGTTGATCATTTCTCATTCATCCGCCCTTAGGGGCCGTTTCCAACCCCAAGGGCAAGAGGGTGCCCTGAACTACTCCCCGCTCTTTCGCTCTCCTTTCGGAGGCCGTTGGCAAGCAGTGAGTGACTCCTTATACTGGGAATCTTTCAGTCTCCAAAGAATCGACGGTGCAAATAGGGTGCACCACTTTAAGGAGAGGTTGACATTTGGTTGGAAAAGGCTAGTATAGTCTCTCCCAAATCCTTACGCCCCATATGTCTATAATGGCCTGCATTAGCACCTTATATGGAATATCCTTAAAATCATTTGTTTCATACCAAGTAATTGTCGTACAAGTTGGATCGTGAATAGGCCGCTGTACTTTATATGCAAGTTCAGATTTGTAAATTCGTGATTTGGTAATAACACCCTTCGGTTCATTGTTACTTTGATAGTTTCAAAGAAAGGAAAAACCACTTTTTTCTTAGCTAAGCGATTCTCATACAAAGAGAAGCGAATAAGATATAAGTTTTTGCAATGTAAACAAAACATCCGCTATACTTCCACGTTGAAAGTTACGGATGCAGATGCGAAAGCAGAGGTAGAATTTCATACGGAAGTTTTGCACATGCGGAGCTCCGTTATATCCGTAAACTGAACCAATTGTCGTTCATTGTTCGGTTCACCACCACCACTGAACACATTGAAAGTTCTTCTAACGTAGTCGCAAACGTTCTGTCTCGTATCGATGGAATCTCAAACAGAACTTTGAATTTCTCCGCAATGGCAGACTTTCAATAGCGATTTGTCACTTCACTTGGAGCAAAATCCAGTATTTATTTTATCTATCGTATGCCAATGTAGATACTTTTAAGAACATTGAATAAAATATATACACTGCAACTTTACAAGATTAAAGAGATATATCTAGTTTATTAATGTAGTTTATTGATTCCTGAGTTACCAGCAGGAAGTCCACATTATCACCATTGTAAGATCTTATCGGACAATCTTCAGTAATATGACCAATGGTCTGAATCTCTCCGCATTCGCAAAAGGGGGATGGTTGCTTGCCCCCACCCCACTTGTACAGGGAGTGTGTGCATATTCTATGCCGAGTTCTAATTCTGTTGAGTGTGGACCAAGTTTTACGAGTTAAATCAAAACCTGGTGGCTTTTGTGTAATGCAAGGCAAGCTGTTATTTTGGTGTACAGTCCACTCCTGCATCCAAGCTTTGATGATGTTAAAATCTTCACGTATAGCGTCTCTTGCCGACTTCAATGGAGGTTTTCTCGAGGGAAGACTGTTGATGTTGTCGTACTTAATATAACAAATTCCAGTCACAGTTAAGGATGCTGGTAGTCCCAGCAAGTTTCAGTGGGACTACCACCATCTCTATCTGTGACATTACAATAGGCTCTTCATCACCATTTCTTTCCGAAAACAAGCCTTTTTGTCGCTTCATGGTCTGAGCCATCACTGCGCCAGAGCTGCCGTTCATTTTGTACCCTAACAAGGCGAAAGATGCCGCGCGTGGGTTCGAACCTGTAAGGACTGCCAGTGCACCACAGTTATACGTCATATAACGCACTGGATGGAAACTTCACAGTGCCATCTGTTCTGTTCCAACAGGTCCATCTTGATATAATCGGACCACTTCCAGTTTCGGAGAACTATCTCTGTTGCCTAATAGCTACTGGAAGATTTTCTCGCTGGCCAGAGGTCTGGCCTCAAGAACGCTTCACGTCAGAGGACATTGCAGAGGCTTTCGTAGCATGCTGTGTGTCGTGGTTTGGATCACCTCTGCGCGTCACCGCTGACCAAAGCAGGCATTTAGAATCTCAGCTGTTTCGGAACCTGGGGATCCTGACCGGCACGCACAGATCCCGCACCTCATGCTGGGACCCGTGTTCAAACGCCAACTCTAAGCAGCTATCATGTATCATCCCGGCACGTCCTGGCTGCAAGCTCAACCGATCGTTCTGCTAGGCATCCATCGCGCTTGTAAAGACGATCTCAATGCTTCATTTGCCGAGCGTGTGTATGGAGAACCAATCCGTCTTTAGGGTGAATTATTGTGTGAGGTGACAAAGGAATGCCTGGAAGATACTTCCAACTTCGTGGGCAAACTACGTCAGCAAATGCAAAGACTACAAAGACTACGTCCAACACCAGCTAGAAATCATGATGAAAGTTCCACGTTCGTATTCAAGGACCTTGAAATGTGCACTCTTTTGTATCTGCTGGATTATTCTGGGTCGTGGGACCGACTACCTCCATATACTGGTCCACACCTCGAATTGGACCACCTCAACATGACTGTACTATTATGAACAAAAACAACGCTCTCCGTGTAATGGTAATGGTTGGTAGCACTGGGTGCTACATAGTTTTATGTCAACTTATGCACAACACCGGTTAGTGGTACATATTCTACTACATGATCATGCAAGATCAGGCAGTATGCAGCGGTGTAGGCAGGAAAATTCTCACTGCTATCAAACTCCATACGAATGTCTACCGGTCCTGTTTTAACAGACTCGTTTTGATGTGAACAGTCTATTACGGCGATAGGGGCAGTTTCTATAAAGTCTTCACATTTTAGTAACGGCTAAGGAAGGTCTCGCTCGTAGTAGGACTGTTGGAATCTTGCATACATATCATACAACACTGTGGCTCGGTTTTCCTTAAGTTCATGTTCTCATATGGATACGCCACATCATTTAGGAACACTTTGACATTGGGTAGATTGCAGTCGTCAAAGATGCATGCACTGAATTCCGCATTCTGTTTCCTGTTTGTTTGTAATCCCAGAACCACAAACCTAGGTTTCTCCAGTTGCGTTGATGTTTTCAAAAACCAAATTAGAGTCTTACTGATTGGAAGCAACGGGTACTCCAGCAGATCCCAACATCTGAAATTAATGTGAAGTGGTTATCGACTGTCAACCATCTTGAGCAACGATAGTGTTTCTATTTCACCTACTTGCAAATGAGGCATCACCCATGCCAGCTTGCTGATGGTGAATTTACTTTCCTGAGGATTTGGATTAGCTTGCACATATGAATTTGTATCGTCCCTCGCTCGAATTAGTATTAGTTCTTGTTTTACATTTGCAAGTATCTTTTTAAAGTCTTTGCAAAACCCCAAGAGCATACTCAGCGGTATACATACATTAAAGTAACCATTTCCAGAGCCAATCCTGCATTGATCAACACACCCATTTGTGGGGGGCTTGCAGAAATAAGCGTTTTCAATGTGCTGGTGATACCAACGTTTCTATTTCGGTCAATTTCTGTTCCATTAAGTTCATATGGAATTTGCTCAAACAGAAAAGCGAATTCATTGGATGTGATAAGTGAATTTGTTACTGCTCCATCTGATTTCATGAATCTTCCCTCAATATGCAAGTAGCTTTCGCATGGTAGTGTATATGAATCTTGGTTTTGAATCGGTATACGAATTTCATCATTGTTATTAAATGTGGCTGGCGTATGCGGCTGGTGACTCAAATATTGTTTGCGCGTCACTGACTCGTCAAACCCCACACTGGAAGTTATGTCAAATACCTCATCCATGACTTTTAACTGAACAGCCTCACGAATGTAGGAAGAGCACGTTTTCAGGTGTTAACCGCTTCACTGTCGGTTCACGACTGACAGCTTTGTGATGTTGACGCTTCTTGTAATAAAGCGCCCATTCTTCTTTATATGCAGTCTAAGTGTAATGGTTTCGCCTCTAAAATCCACTAATTACCGTCTTGATCGACAACTCTAACGCTGATGTTGCTGAGAGTTTTTACTGTGATGGGCAGATATATGACATTAGCGGGTACTTCCACAATCTTGTACCCTGGTGGAACTGTTGGAAAAAAATCGTGTTGTGTATGGCCAAGATTATCGTTGTCGTAATTTCCGGTACATATGCTGCATTCTATTCTTATTGCGTTAATTTTGATGATCTGCACAGTGTAGTCTAATGTATTAAATCCAGGATTAAACACACGTTTCGAAAATCCGAGCAGAGATCCAATTGAGTTTGGTTTAGCGAAGTCAATTTCCACAGGTGTTTCAATATCACACTTGAGTGAATTGTTGTTTGCTCGAATTACTAGCTTTTCGTTTTTAGTACGTCGAACCAAATAATTTAACAAATCGTCAATATCGTAAGATCCTGTGGGTATGTCTATCACTTTATTCTTCGAGTAATGAAATTGGCAATTTGTTATGTCTATTTTCGGAATCGAATTGTAAGTCTGAAAATCAACCAAGCCAACTATGTATTCGCCTTGGCTCAAATATATCGGTGGAAAGTAATCACAGCCCAAGACTGAACTGTTGCCCGACAAGCAGAGTGTCACAGACATGTGTTTCTTTGGCCAAGGTTCGTTCAAGACTGACGTAATATATTTTCATACAGGAATTTTAAACACAAATGACCATATATATGTGTGCCAAATTTCTGGTGCCGTTGCAGCTTGTAAAGTATTCTGTTCCCTGTAAAGTACCGCTGCAACTCCAATGGAGGAGGCAATTCACCGAAACTGTCGAAATACTTAACTATACCGTCTATGCACTTGATGTGGTAAGCAACCCAATGTGTTCCAGCATTATCAGCACTGTCCAAGTTCACGACACCACATTCACGTTCACGAATTTTGTGAGGTAGTGTATCACGCATTAAAACACCTCGAAAATATGGTATGCCCAAACGCTTTACATGTTTACGTATGTCATCGTCTGTCAGTGGTTCAACTGACTTTTTTTTTTTTTTTTAATCCAGACCCTTCTTTCCTGTATGGTTTCAAATATAAACCTTTACCCCTCATTGCAATTGCCTCCATCGTTTCGTTGTGCCGTTTCTCCTCTTCCAACTACTTATTCGCCTCTTTTGCTGCTTTGACGGCCTTGACGACATTTGCAACCCCACCTGCCAAAGCACCAGCTGCTGACAAGCTGGCAAATAATGGCATTAATGGAAGAATACCACCCTTTATCTTCTTTTTCTTAATACCACCACCGAACTTTAACTTGGCACGCATGGCTCTGTTAACCACAAATGCAGCTGCACGTTCACCAAACTTTGCAACCTTCGCCTTAATTCTTTCTGCTGCCTTCTCTGCGAGTGTACGATCTGCAAGTGTACGATCTGCCCCCTGTGCATAAACAATGTCCTGTTCCCTGCAGGCTACATCTAGTGGGTTCATACCCTTCTGCCCAAGAGCCAACCGTTTTTCCAGTTTAATACCGGGACCACAAAACTGGTATATTGGTATATGCGCCTCAAAAGGCATCTTGTCGCTGTGCTTGTTTAAAAAGCCACGACCTTTCTTCTTCTTCCTCGTAGGATGCATTGTTACCGACTGACTAAATTTACACGTTCGCGCTGCTATATATAGCCACAGCAACCACCAAAGCTTGTCAATATTAAGTTCGTCAAACAGAGAGACACATTGCCCGTGAATATTGTCGTTACTGTCGGCAATAATACTAGACGGAAGAACGGACCTCTGTTCCCTGAGACAGTGAGGGCAATAGTGTGTGGCCCATCAAATTGTGGGAAAACAAATCTTGGCTGTCCCTGCTGGAACACCCTAATGGACTTAGATTTAAAAATGTATACGAGTTTTCCAAGTCGTTGTACCAGCCAAATTATCATTTAGTAGGGAAAATATTAGAACCCATTAAAGAAATTTAGTATTTGACATTTAGTGATAATCAAAGTGTACCTCCTCCAAGTAAAGCTCTACCTAATTATGTGTTTGTGTTTGACGATGTTTCGTGTGAGAAGCAAAATAATATACGAGATTACTTTTGCATAGGCAGGCACAGATCAGTGGATTCTTTTTACTTGTGCCAGACATATAGCCGTATACCGAAACAGTTGGTTAGAGACAATGCTAACATGATCGTGCTCTTTAAACAGGACGATATGAATCTAAAACACATTCACAACCATCACGTCAACACCTATATGACGTTCAAGGAACCTATGTGGGTACTGCTGGAATGTGAGTAAACACGGATTTGCGGTTATTGACAAAGACTGTGACATGTACCATGGAAGATACCGTAACGGATTTGATTCATTTTTGAATAAATAGCTGAACACCCTATCATTACAAGCATGGACAAGTTTGGGAGAACTTCAGTAACACAGAGCAAGAGAGTGTTGGTTTACCCACCACAGTACATACTTCTTACGAATGAGGGTAACTTGGATTGTCAGGGTAAAGTACTCAAACGTGTGGCCAATCCCGTGAAAGATGATGATGCTGCAAATAAAGGATACGTTGAAGCCATTCACCGGGATGCCATTGATAAATCCTTGCGTATGGTTGTCGAAATGGAGAAGAAACTTTCATACTGGGATGAAAAATTTCGCTTAAACCAGGATTTGTTTTCCTTACTGAAGGAATTAAAATCAGCAAGTGCATCCATCGTGGTACCCATTAACCACACAAGTGAAATTATTGATGAGGCTTATGTATTAGAAGGAGGGTAAAATTATTATGAAATTTCAACTGATGGAACAATCGTTTCCATGACTGTATCAAAAGGCATACTCGCTAAACATAACTCACGTGAATATAATAAAGATATACCACTCAATGTAAAACAACACGATAAACTTAGTTTCCATATTAAAACGTCCGACTCCCATATACTAGCCGAACTCAGAAAGCCACACCCTGTCATTCTCAATGTGAATGTATTTTTCAAATATAAAATAGTACAGTAAACACACACAAGCTTTATTCGGTGCGTAAACATGGATGCAACAACAACAACCAAATGTGGTATCATAGAGGCCCGCAATGCAATTCGACAAAAGTTACTCGAACTGAAGACAGGTCAGATTGACTCAAAGAAATTTTTCAAGGATTCATTAAGACCTGTGACAGATACTATGGAACGAGTGTTCTTACCTCAGCGACATATACAGCCGCAGTCTCCTCTCTTGATCAAAGATTTCTTGAAGTCACTTAGTCGAAGTGAGCGAGATTATGATTCAGTGTATGGCGTCCAAAAATGCTTCACTAATGATTGGGAACTCACCTTGTTACTTTTGATGAAAATGTTATTTTAATCGATGGTACTGAATATGAAAGAACAAGAGGGCTAATGGAATTGTTGTTTTTGAAAAACCCAAAACAGTATACTGCCAAGGACTTGAAAAGCTATTCTGAAATATTAAACAACACGAGCGCTCACGAGTAAATTTTAGTCCATCAGGCAAAGTCACCTGGGAATATTAAGTATAAAACCATAATCTCTAAACTCGTAAACCAGTCTGGTTCTGGACTTCTTCCTATGAATGAATATGTGTACTGGGACGATCCCAATGAACTCGTTGAAAGATTGAAGTTACTTACCTCATCGACATCTGCAGGAGATACAGCACACTCTAACGAAATTTTTTCAGTAGTTGAAGAACTTCGTGAAAGAGACATCATATTGTAACATGGATCAAGTTGTGGCAGAACTCCATAGACCAGCAAGAAGAAATTTCCCAAGACGTCACGTAGTCATCAAAGGACTGCATGATCTGTGGCAAGCTGATATAGTCGAAATGATCCCATACTCTCGTGAAAACAGTGGCTTCAAGTATATACTGTTGGTGATTGATACTTATTCAAAGTTTGCATGGGCTATACCTCTCAAGAACAAACAGCTAGTGTGGCTGCTGATGCTATGAAGAGAATCCTAGGTGGAGGTCGTGTTCCTAAAAACTTATAGACTGACAACGGAAAAGAGTTTTACAATTCAAAGTTCAAGAAACTCGTGACTAGATATGGTATTAATCACTACTCAACATACACACATCTTAAAGCATCAATAGTTGAACGGCTAAACAGAACTATTAAGAATGCAATGTGGCAAGAATTCAGCAGACGTGGTTCACATCGGTGGATTGAACTTCTTCCTCAGTTAATGTCAAATTATAACAACAAGTGGCACAGCACCATCAAAATGAAACCCTATGATGTAAAGGACAACTTTCTACTTTCAACAGTGTACTTCCGTGTTAAGACTACCACACCAGCAAAATTCAAAGCTGGTGACTATGTCAGGATCAGTAGGTTTAAAGGAAAGTTTGAGAAAGGTTATCTACCAAACTGGTCAACTGAAGTGTTTACCATTAGAAAAGTTAAATTTGCAAATCCTGTAACATATTTACTTAAAGATTATCAGGGTAAAAGATATTGTAGGAGCATTTTATCAGCAAGAATTACAATTAACAAAACATCCAAGTACATTTCTTGTTGAACGAGTGATAAGGAAAAGGAAGAATATGGCATTAGTGAAGTGGTTAGGTTTTGATAAATCACATAACACATGGTTAAATTTAAAAGATTTATTTACATTATAAAGTGTATTTTGACCAATAAAAAGTATTACAACATATGTTTGGTTTTATTTCACACATTCATAGAGATATAATTTTCTTCATATTTATAAATCAGTGCATTGCTTATACATTTGTTACCTAATACCATGTTACAGTGCACTGACAAACCCCAACAAATGGCCAGACTGTCACAGATAGTCGGGTACAAATATTTACAATTAATGACTGTCATAGATGACCAAAAACTTTTGTTGTCAAAAGTAAAATCTTATGCTATGACCAAAGACTGTCACAGATAGACGGGTACAACTATTTACACCAAAAACTTTTGCTAGTACAACTATTTACAATTAATGATATTCTCTAATATTTACAACACAACCCACCCTCCAGTGCACTGTAAAATATCACGGGATAAACGCTATATTTATTCTTCATTCACACTTATTTTACAAACTCATTCACTCTCTGGTACAGACTTGTGCCCCCAAGGTAGGGTCCCAATCCCGTCGGGGTAAATATAGCGTTTATCGTCCAATCTACAGACCCAGCTTGGATACTTCAACAGTTGTTACTATATGGAGATTTGATGCAAATCGGAGTTGTGTGTGGTGCTTCTCTGGGGTACCATGTAAACAGTCAATATAATCTTATATATTAAGTTTTTTAGTTACTGTGCGCCCCAGACCCTTGGCCCGTCTTGCGGTCTGGTTAGATTCTAGTCGGAATGAATACATATTCGACCTTAGACCCGCAAACTCCTCATCTTTCATAACTCCAACAACCTTTTCGTTATAGGGTTCTATAATGAAACGATTGTCGGTTTTATATCCAGACGTGTCAAATTCCTCCCTATTGCGTTTCATTACTTCATATGGATCACAGCCATTCACCAAATAGATGAAACTGTCTGTGTCCATATAAAGTAATTTCGGGCGTATAAACTGTGGAATGGCGAACTCATAGTGAAATCGATACATCCGCAGTTTAGACAGATCGAGAAAGCACATCCCGACGTAGACTGGCTTGTTGAAAAGTAACTTCACTTTCGACATCTCCAGAGCCACAAAGTCTTTCTCGAAAATAGTCATTCGTTTAAAGTGTGGTGAGCCACAAGCTTGCGGGCACTGCGGCGGCCCACCCAACCTGTACACAATTTCATGTCGCGGTGTTTTCTAAGGTTCTCCATTGTTTTGCCGAAAATTTAATTATTCATTAATTTGAAAAAGTCTCTCTCAAATTCTGATTTTGCCGACTGACGAGAACGCGTGTTGAGAGAGATATATTCTTTCAACCACGGTGACTGGTTGAAAGATATTACCCAATGAACCGTGCCCAACTTCATTCCCAAGCCTACACATTGCTGGAGGACTCGGTAATAGAGAACATACCGAACCTTATCCTCCAACGTAGTCATCAGCTTGGGGTAAATAGATCCAGGGGCAGCTTTGTGGTCTGGACATGTCGGTAGGTCTGCTAGAAAGTCGTGTATATCTTGGGAATCGTCAAGTCTACATCTAAAACGAAACCCCTAGGTGAGTCGGCTGCTACACTAATGATGTCTATGCATGCAATCTGCTCGACTGATAACCATTGAAACCCTCCAGAGGGTAAATACTCTGACATGGCCCAGCCATAAAAAATGTTTACATCAAAATACATGATGAAATTTTCAGGTGAGTTGTGGTTGTACTCCACCATGTACCGGTTATTTGCCTTGGCATACCTATGGACGCACTGGCAAATACCACCACGAGTTCCACGTTCGAAAAAGAGAAGCATGTCAACATCTGTCAGAAGATACAGCTCGACACGCGTTCTCTTTAACATAGCCTGCCACGAAAGGCCTGGAGCTGTGTAATAGAGGGGGGGTCCAGGGTGTAAATCACCAAATGTACACTCCTAAATTTTTCAAACACACCTGCAAGTAGCCTTACACCTGTCCCCATGTACAGACTTGCATATTCTTCGAAGTTTTTGATCTGGAAAATCCGCGACACTTGTGTCGCGTGCTCGTAATCTTCATCAGAAATGTCTGATTCCGACAACGAACTATAAAATTTAGGCTTTGGAGATAGCGTGGCCTCTTTGAGCTTGTCCATCGAATCCATATATTCGTATGGGAAGATTCCTTTTCGCTTAACTAGTTGGAACTTCTCAGGGTCCGTAAAACACGCACTGGTAATGTACATGAAATGGTCCTCAAGGGTTCCAACCAGTTTATCTAACGAAGACTGCATGAAACGGTACGAGTCCAGGAACCGCAATTTAATTGATGTACCGTTAATCTTTTTCGAAAACGAAATATAACGTTCAGTGTTGATGGGTAGGACATCCATCCCATCATAATCGAGGTGTGCTAAAGCCTTAAAAATAAAGTGCGCTTCATACCCAGACAAATTATGGAAAAAGTTGGGTATGCACCGTTGATTTTTGTACTTTAAATTACAGTTATTGTGTGCAGCGCCTCTGAATGCACCTGTGATGTGACAATGATCGCGAACCTTAACGGCCTCCGGTGCAAAGCCATCACCACAAATGTGGCATACCATAGCACTAGTAAATCGTGTTTCATCATCAGCTGACATTACAAGAGGTATGACCGCCTTGTAAATTCCATCAACGTCATGGGCCAGTTGAACGAGTTGTTCCACTAGCCACGTTCTCGGGTTTTACCCCAAGAATGAGTCGAATCTGTTCAGCTGAGGCTCGTATGCGCAAACGAGCTGGTATGCCGCGGCAAAAGGGAAGTGTTCCTGGACTCCTGTGGAGTAAGAGGCATTAGGGTCTGGTCTGTACGTATTTCAACAAGCATTCAAAATCCGCGTAAACCACGAATGGTGCACGCTGTTGGTATACAAAATCCTTAAATTTTAAGGTTTTGTCTTCGTCGCCGGGTAGGGCTACTCTTACAGCGCCAACCCTTGCGCAATCAGTCTCATGGCGTTCCAAGAGATCTTGGCGACTGAAATGCTGCAGACATCTATCACAAATGAAAATTGCGTTTTTACATTTAGTTATAGATGACTTGACTAAGTTTGACAAGTTCTTGATCCAGCAGTAGTGAAACTTATCGTCACCCTCTGTAATCAACAACATGTTGATATGGAAATCGCGTTTGACTGCAGTATGATGGAAGGGGCCTACAACTCTATGTTTTCCATTTTTTGGTTCCAAGCCGTAGACATTGATCGAATATTCAGGATTTTGCCTCTCAAATTTAGAAATGTCTGACAATTTTACAGGGAATTCTATGACTGCAAAATCTAAATTGTACTTGGACCGTGTTAGAGAATACTTCCTATCCAAGTGCGGGTTCTTTCCACCTGTTCGTGAAATGTGAGGATCGTCCAATAAAAACATCGATCGTCGTTGTTTTGAACGTTGATTATTGCTTTCTTTGCTTGGATATCGGATGGCAGAGCTATAAATGAAGAGCCCCGATACAGCGGTTTGAATTTAGCTACATGGATATCGACGGCATTAATTTGATCTAGGGTTTTGCCACTATCCCGATCTTGGAATTCACTATATCTCTTCAAAATATCTTGACGCACATATACATCATACCATTCTTCCAGGTGAGTGCTTAATATAATTTCTCTCATGTTTAGCATAAAACAACTACGGCTGATTTTAGTGATATTGTTCTTCTGAATTTGGAAAAGACAATCCAACCCAACCTGGCATTTTATAGCTGGTGATGAAGTATTGTTAATAATCGCGGAAATTTGGTCTTTAAAAATTCCAAAACATGCTCTAATATAATTTTCTTGATCTTTAAAATTTTCTGAATTAATAACTGATACATGGAGTAACCTATTCCCGAAATCCCGTGCCCTGATAGTTGGCTTCAAGTGCGTAGCCTCTGGCTTACCTTTTTCCCCACTCGCGTTAACGGTTGCTTGTGTTTTGGGCGCCCACTGGGACGATGGTTCGTCTGTCGCCCAGAGTGCTTCTACTGGTGACAGAGTGACTAGTAGATCCTCATCAATTGGATCTGCCCACTCACTGGTGCTGGGATTGTTTATGCCCACTGGTGGAATACCCCACGCACTGCTGCTGGGTTGGGTTATGTCCACTGTTGGAATACCCCTCGCACAGGTGCTGGGTTGGTTTATGTAGACTATTGGAATATCCCATAGTGCTGCGAGGTCTGGTGGTGACATATAAACATCTGCAAATTGACACGAAAAATTAGAGTCATAGTTACAAGTATGGAAAACAAAGCAGTCAATAAAATGAATACATTACCTGACATTTTAATCCTTTTTCATGGACCGTCATCATGGGATGTCATCCATTTGTGTGTAGGTTGCACACTGGTGAGGCCAACAGTATTCACATCATCAGAGACATCTGCAATATAATAAATAATGTCTGTCATTTATGCGTTAAGTATTAACATGAAAAATAATTTAAGTATCAAACACTTGCCAGTAGTAAAACAATCCATCAATTCCTGAGTGTTAATCACAGGCAAAGCACCTCCACTCACATCTACAACAAAATAAATAATGTGAATCACATAGGCACTAAGCAATCACATAAAAAAAATTATTTAAAGTATTAACTACTTACTGGTAAGGTCAACAGCATTCACATCATCAGAAGCATCTGAAACAAAATAAATAATGTCAGTAACATATGCACTAAGTATTCACACGAAAAATTATTTAAAGTATTAAATACTTGCCAGTAGTAAAACAATCAATCATTTCCTGAGTAGAGATCTCAGGAAAAGCACATTCACTCACATCTACAACAAATTAAATAATGTCAATCACATAGGCACTAAGCAATCACATAAAAAATTAGTTAAAGTATTAACTACTTACTGGTAAGGTCAACAGCATTCACATCATCTGAAGCATCTGCAACAAAATAAATAATGTCAGTCACATATGCACTAAGTATTCACACTAAAAATTATTTAAAGTATTAAATACTTGCCAGTAGTAAAACAATCCATAATTTCCTGAGTGGAGATCTCAGGAAAAGCACATTCACTCACATCTACAACAAAATAAATAATAATTATGTACGTTTTCGCTGCGGCAATGCTTTATAAAAACTTCTCGTGTTTCAAGCCGCGTCAGAATTGAAAAAAAATAATGTCAATCACATAGGCACTAAGCATTCACATAAAAAAATTATTTAAAATATTAGCTACTTACTGTTAAGGCCAACAGCATTCACATCATCAGAAGCATCTGCAACAAAATAAATAATGTCAGTCACATATGCACTAAGTATTCACACGAAAAATTATTTAAAGTATTGTAATGGTCCAAATATTAATATGTGTATGAGAATAAATGTTGTAAGATTGATTCGTGAATATTCGAGAGAGCTGCTCCACTTAGCGCTCACCCGTAGGCATCAGGTGCTGAGTCGCGAATTCCATACACATGCCGCGGAGCAATGCCCTGGCTAGCGCCAGTAACCTGATTGTATATAAAGGGAGACGCCATCTTGTCTCGCGCTCTGCAGTTCAGTTGACCAACGAGACTGGCACGATTTAGCAAGGTAATAGTTGCGAGTCGGTCTGCTGCCGCATGGCAGTTAGACTTAGTCTCTTCTAGTCTTCTTGTAGTATTAGTATTTCATTCTGTTATATATCTCATCTGTCTGTAAGTTCCAGTATCATCACGCATTCCTAATTTAACTTATAACTTGAGCCTTGCATCATTGTTTTATAATGTTCGCGTTGGGTATTCCTAATCTTAATAGTTATCATTGGTTCCAAATCATGCAATACTTAAATCATTATTACACGTCTGAAGAAGAGTTAGTTCCTTTATTGTCAATACCATATTGGTACATATGGTAGCTACTGCGCGTGTTATTCCTCCCATCATAACTTAGTTGGAAATGCGGACGCATGTATTATGTTAGGTATCTAAAGAATAAATACTCTCATTCAATCCACTCTTCTGGTGTTCACAATCATTTATCAGTCGTTAGAGTAAGTTACCCGGTTGTTTCAGATATAATATATATGATGTGAGTAATATGTCGCTGAGGTAAGAAGTACATGTTTTATCTATTGCTAAGAATAATGTTAACTTCATTGACTACTAATTAACGCAGTTGGCGAATGTGCTTCACTAAACTCGCCTGGTGTCAGACTGACAATTCTATATTAATCCGCCCACTTGATAATTGCTCAATGTAATAATATCATAAAACGCTCACAAAGCGAAAGACCACTACAACCACGGCTAATCCTTTACAGTATTAAATACTTGCCAGTAGTAAAACAATCCATAATTTCCTGAGTGGAGATCTCAGGAAAAGCACATTCACTCACATCTACAACAAAATAAATAATGTCAATCACATAGGCACTAAGCATTCACATAAAAAATTATTTAAAGTATTAACTACTTACTGGTAACGCCAACAGTATTCACATCATCAGAAGCATCTGCAACAAAATAAATAATGTCAGTCACATATGCACTAAGTATTCACACGAAAAATTATTTATAGTATTAAACACTTGCCAGTAGTAAAACAATCCAAAATTTCCTGAGTGGAGATCTCAGGAAAAGCACATTCACCCACATCTACAACAAAATAAATAATGTCAATCATATGCTTTAATCATTCACGTAAAAAAATTATTTAAAGTATTAGCTACTTACTGTAAGGTCAACAGCAGTATTATTCACATCGTCAGAGGCATCTGCAACAAAAGGAATAATGCCAGTCACATATGCACTAAGTATTCACATGAAAAAAATAATCTGTAACATAAAATTATGTTAATAACTTACCGCCTGCAAGATTGTATCGCACCTCAAGGTTGCCCATGGTTACCGATCGTGAGTCTACAATAGAAAAAAAATAATTAGTCTTATCAAAACGAGTAAATTTATCAGCAAAAAAAAAAAAAAAAAAAAAAAAAAAAAAAAAAAAAAAAACCTGACCAGTCAGAAATCCAACACTGATTTGTTGGGAGATATTAGGAAGACCTGTGAAATAAAATTAAAATCAAACTTACTTATTTATAGTAATAATTAATAACAGAAAATTAACTCGCCATTTGCCAAATACTGTTCGATGTCTTCAGCAGTCAGTACTGGAGAAAAACCTGATGTGCGGTCCATGATGTTCACTATGTAAGATACTGATGAACAATGAGGATGAGAAGAAGGTCTGCACAGAATTTATACTCTGTCACGTATGGTAAATTGTGTTATGGAAAGTACCCGAGTCCATACACACACCAGGAATAGTGCATAACGGAAACCGTTGCTCGCCAAGCGACCGTGCTACTTTCACCGACGTATCATCCACACCGAGTTACAGTACACTCGGAAATAGCGCGACATAATTACTGTACAGCAGTATCACACAGACTGAGGTTAGCACTGTTCGCTGCTGCCATCTCGCGGCGGCGCACCGGGGCCTGGAGGGGAGGGGAGGGAGGTCCCCCCCCCACCCCCTGACGTCACGGGGAAAATCGTGCCAGGAACCTTATGAGAATACTACTGATGGGAGACTCGATGCTATTACCACATACAAACGCCAGTAATCTGCGCTATATAGTCTAGGCAGCAAAGTAAAATATACGGACACACATGTCTTTTGTCGAAATACGAAAATATTCTTGATTGGTCACTTTCAACCACCATATCTCTTACACTACCACAGTTACTGAAATCCGGCCAAAGTTGTGATCGACTGTGTGCTACTGCCACACATAAACACCAGTGATCTGCGCTAGATTGTTTTGGCTGAAAAGTGATATACAATGACACATACATTTCTGGTAGAAATATGAAAGTGCCGCAGGTCGAACACTTTCAACCACCATATCTTCCATACCCACATAGCCACCGACATCTAACCCCCTTAGTACACGATAGGAGACACGATACCACTATCACACACAAACACCATTGGTCTATGCTATGTAGTTGTGGCAGCAGAGTGACGTATATGGAGACACGTGTCTTTGGTCGAAATACGAAAATGTTCTGCATCGACCACTTTTAACCATGCCCACAGCTATCGACATTCGGCCAAAGTTGTACATGACAGGAAACTCCATGCTACTTTCACACACAAAGACCAGTGATCTGTTCTAGGTAGTGGTGGCTGGAAAGTGAAATATTGGAAAACACCACGTCTATTTATATATATATATAGATATATAAGATTTCAAGACAAGGACAATGTCACATTCGGCTATCTTTAAGACATCTGTAGTAATATTGTCTACACCAGCCCCTTTATGTTTTTTCACCTTTCTTATTTCCTTCATGATTTCCTCCGGATGAATTTCAGATTTTTTTAGTATCTTCAATTCTAGTTGTGTTTTAATCTCGTTCTTCTAATTAGACCCTACCGTTTCTGATTCATTGTCCCTAATGCTTTCACTAAACCAGTTACTTAAAATCTCCGCCCTTTTCAAATCCTCAGTAACTTTTTCTCCATCCGTATCTATAAGTGTCTCTTCCCTCCCTTCCCCTCAGTTTTCTGATATAGCCATAGAAATTTCTAGATGCATCTGTCAATGGTCCTCCTGCACTAACAATACTCTTCATAAACCCATCTTTAGCCACATTCTTTGCTGTTATTAAGTACATGTTTAGTTGTTTTAAATATTCCCTACTACCCTGCTGTCTCTTAACCCTGTTATGTTCTCTTCCTACCAACCTGTTTAACCTCCTCACTTCCCTATTATAGTACATAGGTTCTCTACTTCTCTTTATTTTCTGCCTTGGAATAAATTTTTCTTCCCACATTGACTCTACTGTACTTGTGCCTTCCTTCCATTTGCTGAATCGATCTCTGAAATATCTCTTCAAATATGAAACCTGTGCCTTTTTATAATTGGACCTATTTCCCCTTCTGTTTTGGCTGCTGTTTTACTGAATCCTCTAATATTCATCAGAACTGCTTCATGATCACTTATTCCTTCACTTACTTGACACCCCACAAGGTTTTCATCGGGCGTAATTAGAAATATGTAATATAATATCCAAAATATTTTGTCCCCTAGTGTTTTGCTCAACCACTTGTGTAAATCCTCCTTCCCCTATTAAGATATTTGCAAATCTTTGTTCCCTTGTGTTATTTATCCTATTTCCTTCCCAGTTTACACCTGGTAAATTTAAATCCCCACCAATGATCTCGCCTCTGAGATCTGAGTATGAATTTAATTTCTCCCCAAGACCCTCATCTTCTTCTGTCATTCTTCCACCGCGGTAAACAGCCTCCACTCTGATTTTTTTTCTTTTTAACCACCCCAGAAATCTACCCCAAGTAACTAATTGTCTTTATCTGTGAACGCCGGTGAACTGTGGTAGTTTTTGCTTGATTCAATCCTTGTGCGTTTTGCACAATGCAATACGATGGTAAATTTTCAACACCTCACATTGAAAATATTATAACAGGAAATCCAATGACCGAAGGAAATCCATGAAGACAAAATGTAAAATACATAAGTCAGTATTTGTGCAAGTAGGCCTACTTCGTTACACGCGCACCCATTCTATACCAGGATAGATATTAATAACAGTTATTATAATCTGCTTTCTTAGAAACTATTGCTTAATCTTGTAAATACCTAACAGTAATAAATTTTGTAATAAATTTTAAAACTTACCTGTTTCATTTAATTCCTTAGCGATCTTTTGTCAAGCTCTGTCCTGTACATTACGATTGCAGTAATGTGAACGATTAAAACGAATAGTTCAGGAAAGTGCTCAATAATTTCACAAAATTGTATATTAAACTCAAAATCATCACGCATTTTGATAACTGAGAGAACGCGTCGCTTGGAGGTCCGCGCCATACGTCTGTTCATTGCGCCCTTCGAGACTTCGAAGGGACGCGGCGCGGACCTCCAAGGGGCGCGCCGCTGCCCCGCCGCCTCTGTGTGGATTGCGCCATTTGTTAACATAGGAGCGACTTCAAAAAGCGCCGCGTCTGCAACACGTCTCTGCCCGACGTCCGCGCCACGTCCCTTCTGTGTGAATTGGGCCTTAGGATTCTGAGACGAACCAGATACGTCAACAATTGGTCGGTATCACTGCCTCATAAGAACAATTACTCTGGCTTCTTCCAAGATGCCATCGTCGTTACAATAATTTTGTGTCTACTCTGTGAATGAATTTGTGTTTCCATAGCCGCAAGGATATGATTGTATTTAATAGAATCTTGTGTCTGTTTTGAATGTTTAGTTATTTCAAGATTAAGTATATCCAAATCGACTAGCTTCCGACTACGGTAGAGGCTCATATTGAATTTTGTAAACTGATATCGTGGGAAATCGTGGCTCTGGCACATAAAAGACTTATGCATGGGTGCAATAATAAAGTTTTCACCAATAAATTGACTGTGTGTAGCATTCTTTATGACTCTAGCAACTTTTAACTAAATTTTACTGGAATGCGGCTCCATCTGGTCGTCCCAGCAGATGACCGTTATGCTACTTGATTTCGACATCGAAAAAATCCAATTATTATTCAACGCTGCCAAGTAAGGTCCATGGAGTGCAATGATTTCTCGTTGACACTTGTCTGATAAATCTTTAGTACAAACGTTAACAACGTGTAAATTGTAATAATGAATTTTTTGCATGAACTAGTCATAGTTAACACAGTATAAGACTGTTGATTCTTATCAATTAAAAGTACATCATGCGTTTTCCATTTGACATAGTGGGTTTCCAAGCCAAGCCATGTAGATTCTTATTTATATTATTTCTCACAGTTAAAATAAGGTACACAACAGCATGTGAATATTTATTTCCTTCATTTCATTGTCGTCGTATGTAATTTACAATAGACTGACAAGAGAAAACAGTACAAAATTCATTTGTAATCAAAAGGGGGGAAAAAGTGTCGTGCTACGTGGAAAACGGGGGGAGGGAGGGAGGGAAAGGCCACGTCGGGCTACGTGGTGGGAGGGGGGAGGGGGGTTCACATGAGGCCAAAATAGAGCTATGTGGTTTACGGACGCTCTCTTAGAGGTGGGATGGGACTAGGAATGGGAAGGAATTTGGTCATGTCCTTCAGAAGAAAGCATCCTGGCATTCGCCTGGAGTGATTTGGGGAAACCATGAAAAACACAAATCTGGATGCCCGGACGGGGATTCGAACCTGCTTCCTCCCGAAAGCCAGGCCACAGCGTTAACCGCTCACCCACCACGCTCGGTGCTAGTCTCCTCCACACAGGACCAGGATGTCTGCTGATCCAGTCGGCAAATCAATGAGTATTCTTAAATTTTTCCCATCAGTGCCGTATTGAGTGCAGCTATCTGGTAGTACCTATAGACATTCTCCAAAAGTGCACTGGAAAAGCATATGCCATTCTGTCCCCAAATGTATCTGAATTAGTTGTAGATAATTCGGGTAAGTTTTAGGATTTATTAGCACGTCACTGAACTTAATGACTAAGACTAACTGTTATAAAACTTGCTTGCTATATTTTTGCTGTACAAACAGTGTTTCAATTTCTCTAAGATTGCGGTTCATAGTATTTTGAAGCTTGGTTGCTTTTTCAATGAATGCATCCGCGAGCTTTTGTATTGTCCTAGTCTTATTTATTATGGACGCTTTGAGGTTTGTTGTTAATATTAATTGTTTTGAAAGGCTAATCTCTACTTTGTCACTCATCTGCTATTCCAAGATATCCAACTGTGATTGCAAATGTGCTAATTTGCATTTCGTCAGAGTCCCGAAAACTTGCTTCAAAAGGGTTCCAACGCGTTTAGGTCGATTCCTCCCCTGATGAGCCGATCGATCAAATCTTGAAATTCCTGATTCAGGGCTTGATACAATACCCCGTAGACTGTCTGCCATAGTACGCGTATTTTCATCGTCATGGGAAGGTTTATTTTTGAATGTCTTCTCCAGAACTTAGAAAAAACTTAAAATTTGTGCGCTACGATTATGTAATTCTTGAAAGTCAAATTTCGCCACAATCGACCAATGAAAATTCGTCATTACCACACTAGCTTCCTTCGCAGTGGTAACCTCACTCGTCAGTGAAGTGATTTTAAAAGTGTGGACTCGCACAATCACTGCAATCAATATAAAAAAAATGAATTCTTGTCTGAGTCGATCCATGAGAATTACGAGTTAGTTCCTTCACCAAGTACACTTTGCTAAATGAATTCATACCTACTTGCCTTACTTAGTAAAATACCTAATTACTTATTAAATTTATCAGAATAACTATATAATGATACTATTTGTCTTCCCCAATTACATACTATTAACCAAAAATTACCAATCACTGTTAATTCCTATTTGCTTCTTGTTGACTTATATTATAAGTTTTACATTTATACCTCAGTCCAGCACTGGCTGTCACTGACATTTGACGTCCTCACGCTTTATCAACGATCCTGTTTTCACCGCGCCAGGCCCCTGTCCGCCTGCCTCGGCTGCCTTGCACTCCTGCAACCGTATTAACAAGCCAAGGTCTGTATTTTCAATATACTGAATACTATAATAATCCATCCGGTAGAGAAGACCTCAACCTGATGCATTATGATAAGATTACATCTTCCACACAATAAATAATGTTACAGACACTAGAAATATTATATATAGACAGGATCCTCACTGGATGTCTACCCTATATTCCCCCATTCTTATCTCAACTGACCTGCAAATTCTGAAAGAGAGCGTTAATAAGTAGATCACCCAACTTCTCCTTTCCTGCGAAGATCCTCCAGGCTTGCCGTCTATCTCTAGCTATATTTTGCTAGCCACTTAGGAGGTTTTATTGCCCTGTGAACTACGTGCCGTCTGTCCGGTAGGGTTGTTGTAGATCCGAGGGCTGTCCTGATCTGTATTACCTCTACGATTATATGAACAACTAACATTTCGCTTACCTGGGCCTGTCTTCGGCTGAGGTTGGGCCGCCGGTTACACAATCCCATCTGCCCGGTTCGGGCCCCGCTCGTGCTTTCCGGAGCGCTCCACAAGTTTATCGCGCCAAACATAAGGTCTAGCCCAATTTTTGTGCACAATGGTCTCCCTGCCTTTGGATTTCAACCTCACCGTCAATGCCGATGGAAATTCCAGGACCTCTTACTGGCCCGCCTACATGGTTTTCCACTTGCCACAGCTTCCTGGCTTCCGGTATGGGTGGTTAAACATAACGTACGACCATATAGATATATTCTGTGTCTTGATTATCTGTCGTATTGCTTCCTATGTGCGTCAAATGTATTCACGTTACTTTTGCGCACACTGTTCCATATCCTTTTGAGCTTGTGTGCCAAACTCCTCACTTCCGGAATGTTGACTTGTTTTCGACCAGGAAACATAGTGAAAGGCGCTTCCATTTCCTATCCATAAAGGCGTTTTTCAGTTGATCTATGCAATTATAAGTGCTAACAACATACTTTAACATGCTAGACCAATTCCTTTGGGACTTATTCAAATAGCAAAGCAAGGAATTAATGATGGTTTTTTTGCACTCGCTCACAACGACCATTTGAGGCCGAATTTAACGGAGTTGCTTTTAGCTTCTCGATACCCAGAAGCTTGCAAGTTTTTGTGAATAAGTGAGATAAGAAGTTACTTTCGCAGTCACTTAAGATCACCCGTGGTACGCAAAGCGAAGTATCCAGTGAACGACAAATGTGTAGGCTTCATCTCAGCCAACTGATTGGGTAACGGTACTATGACAAAGTACCGGTAAATGCGTCAATCATGGTTAAAATATATAAATGACCTTCCTCGCTGCGATTGAACAGCCCCATGATGTCTAATTGCTCGCTTTCAAACGGTGGCATGGTTCTGGGTGTAACTGAAGTTTCTCTCTCTCTCTTCAGACTTCTGTGCGCTCGCTACATACCAGAAGACTCTGTACATAACGTTTACTGTCTTGCCTCCTAGTAGGCCACCAGAATTCCTTTGCTATAGTATGATTCACACTCTTCCAGCCAGTAAGTCATCCAAAGATACCGTCATGATGTAATTTGATAAGGGTGATTGGAGGACGATCACGAGCTCTTCGTATTTTGTATCATGGCATAGAAAATTCTCCTGCATCACAAATTTCTTCCTGCCTCGTGAGCTTACGAATGCTCCACAGGAATATTTGTGAGATTGGGTTCTTCCTTTGCTGTTACTTTACTTATTTTACGACTCAAACTGTCTGCATTCCCGTGATTAACACCTGCTCAGTGGCGTTCTGTGTAATTATACTCAGCAAGTTGCAGAGCTCACCGTGTCAACCTATTAGAAGGGTCCTTGACCGTTAGCAACCACCGAAGGGTGGCGCGGTCAGTCACGATCTCGAACTTCGGTCGTAGGAGATTTCATCCACTTTATTGCCCATACCACCCCCAACAGCTCACGATCCCTCGCGCTGTATCGATATTTAGCTGGCTTCAGTTGTCTTGATGTATAACAAATTGGCTTATCCTTACCACCCACCAGCTGTGATAAAACTACGCTCATGGCGATTGAAGAAGCATCCTTGGCTAAAATCAGAGTAACAGAAAAGAGGCTGCGTAGTTAGAATTTCCTTTAGAGATTCCATGGCTTGCGTGCACTTAGCGGTCCATTGAAACTACACCCCCTTCCGTAGGAGCTCCGTCAGTGGTTTCGCTTTCTTTGTGTAGTCCTTAATAAAATTGCATTAATAATTGGATATCCCTAGGAATAATTGAAGTTCCTTAACATTCGCAAGGATGGGGATGTCTTTCACTACCTAAATCAGTCTCGGATAAGGTTATATCTTGTGTTGAGTGATTACATAACCCTACTGTTCTGTTTTGGGCAGCACAAAATGGCATATTTTGAGGGATAGTGTTAGGTTAGCTTTTCGTAATCTGTTAAACGCATATTTTGAGATGTCCAACCCACTCATCAAACGTTCTTGAGAACACTACTACGACATCTAAGTTGGCGAGTGTGGAATGTGGTTTCATCCCTCGCAGCACCGAGTGCACTAGTTTTCGGAAGGTGCATGGCGCATTGCAAAACCCGAGAGGGGTTTTACAAAACTAGTAATGGCCATTGGGGATGTTCTTTTTAGCTACTGGAATTTAATGGTAACCGGAACGCAATGCCAAGATAATCTATGGTCTCTGCAATGGATGGTATGGTATAGACAGCCGCCGTACTAACACTGTTCAGCCCCCTATAATCTATGCACAACCAATACTGCGTCTTGCAGATGGTAGCGGTGGTCTGTGAAGGGCGCTCCAAGGGGATTGAGGTGGTTGTATATTACCATCCCTCAACTGCTGGTCAGTAAAATCATCAATTATCTTTCTCTAAAAAACGCCTTCTTGCACACGGGCAATGAGGTGTTCAACCAGGTCAATGGCCGGCAAAGCTTGATTCAGTGCGCACAGTATTTTATAGTCGTTTAACAATTCCTCCATTTCGTTCCGTTATTTTGAGGGTAAATGTTGCTACATCCCTCGGAAGTCTACTTTAAGCTCTTTTCTATTTACCCTAATTTGCTTCATTCCACCATTAGTTGTATCGTATCAACGTAATTACCAATATGATTTAAATCCTTGTCATCTAGCACTGACACTAGCGCTATTTGACAACCAGGTGGAATTTCATCACTGTAATTGCTAAAATTTTCTACACGTTTCTGACCGTTTATTTCCGTAACCTGGAATATGCTTCTTTTAATATACACTCTTATTTGATAACAAAATTTCAGAATCATATGGTTACTCAACTAATATAACTGAATCTCTACTAGTTGCCAAATTATCCGCCAAGGGAGCATAGATGATTTTATTGGAACTACTAAGGACAGTTTGTAAAATTTCTGCCTACACAATCGACAACAACATTCGCATAGCGGGTTCCGACATGATTGTCTTTACCCTCGAATGCATATCGGGCCCTTGAAGCCCGATTAGCATGTATCCCCGGAAAGTCCAGAACTGCCGCATGCCTCCTCGGGAATTCGACACCGATTATACCATCAATCCTCAAGCGTAAAGGGAGACTACATATGCTAACATATGAAACGTCTCCTCACATTCTTTACTCCTAACACCGGGATCTCCCTACTTACATCTAGACTGGGCTTACCAGACGTCCCCGTTTGCCGGGGACAGTCACCGTATTCAGCTCTCTGTCCCCGGACAGATTTCGTCGCCGCAATGTCACAGAATTTTTACTGTTGGCCCCAGATTTTTTTTTAATCTAGCGATACTTTTTCAAAAGCCCTGATTTGCTAATGCATTCGTTTAAAGGAAGAAATCAATGAAATTTGTTCTTTAAAGGAATTCGTGTCAAAAGATAAAGTAGATGGATAAAATGAATCCAGTGTTGGTGTTTGCTCAAGATGGAATGAAGTTTTTTCACATTTTATTATCAAAATGGTCCCATATGTTCATCCTCGCAAGTTATTAGAATTGTCTTTGTGTCTTCCTGGGAGTAACACATCTGTAGAGAGAGTTTTCTCCTCAATGTAGGCTACATGATGGGGACATCACAGAGCGTCAGAATGAGTACAGAAACAGTTCAAGCTACGCTAACTATATTAACAAAATTTTCCATGACGTGCAAAGAATTTTCTGGCAGACAAGATCTACTCAAGAAGGTTCATTCTTCTGAGGAATACCAAAGAAAACAAATTGGAGGTAAAATCAGGTACCATATCTTTTAAAATACAAAATATATAACAATGATAAATATGTTTCTTTTAAGTTAACCCAACCTTTAATCATATAACAATGATAAATATGTTACTTTTAAGTTAACCCAACCTTTAATCATATAACTTATAAAAGTGCACCGCATCATTAGGACAAACACGGAAAGCGTCCGCGGATTTAGGTGATAAATTGCTGAACTGCTTATACTTTATTACTCCCATGTGTCTTATTACTACCTCCCCTTTGCCCAAAATCTCCCGAATATTTATTACTCTCAGCTTGATTCACAGATGCTCCACTGTCCTTTACATAATGATCTTTCTTAGCCCATTGTTGGACTGATTACCTCTCTGTGATACAATGCACAGTTATTCCCATTAAAACCACCTCTCCTCCCTTAACCCTGAGCACCAACATTACCTCCATCCATATTCTTACCTCTTGAATTATTCCTTGGATTGTGGAAACAATCCCTCTGCATATGCCCGGTTCGTCTGCAGGAAAAACATTTTACTATCTTACTCATATAAAATACATGCTTAAACTCTAGACTTACTTTATTAAGGTTAGTAAGAACAGTCCTTGGTTAAATCGGGAGTTGAAACGTTTCTTCGGGAGGGAAAGGCGTTTATATGTCACGGTGAAGAAATAGGGGGACACATCTAATCGCGAAAAATTAGTCCAGTTGTGAGCGGAAGTGCTTAAGGCAATGCTTGATGCTTTTAAGGAATTCCAAGCCAGGAATTTATCCGAAGATCTGATTACTAATCCTAAAAGGTTCTGGTCGTGTGTCAAAGTAATAAGAGGCTCTCGCAAGGTTATGCCGTGAGAGGTCCCACTCACAAATCATTGTCGAAATTGTAAATAAAATAGATTTATAAGTAATAGACTTCACAGCACGAGTAGCCTGTATAGTTATTTGGGGTACTTTTAAGGCTTTTCTGTTAATTTAATTTTCTGTAGTTGGTTTTTTTATCTGCTTAATGTGTCTCTAACAGCGAGGTCTTTAGAGACGGGAAACTGTTGTTGGTACGACTGTGTAGATTTGTAAAGATGGCGGAGAGAGAGGCCACGAGAGAATGAGTGTATGGTACAGTGAGTGTCGTCTGTGTATTGTGATAAGCGATTGTTTGAATTGTTCAATAAATTTTGGCAGATAAATGGATATATTGGTTGGTTTATTTAACAAATGATATCCGCTGCACACAGGTATATTAATTGGAAAGCAGTTTATTAAATAATAATGATAATATGCTAAGAGATAGCGCAACTGCAGAAATCAACGTTTGGGCCATATGTTGAAATTAGCGGGTTATCTACCTTCTGCTGATTGATGGTAAAGTTAGGAGTGGGACTTAGCAAATTGACAACTCTTAACCCAGTATTAGGCAATGTGTCGCATTGCTTACGAGCTGGAATAATTTTATCGGGAGCAAAGGAAGTGAGGAAGACATCGATAACTGGTGGCAGGTATTTTGAAGAAAGAAAAAATAACGACGCAGCTTTGGCAAGTACAAAAGACAATTTATTTTTCTTGGAAGAATTTCAACGTAATCAAAGTCAGAGTAATTAAAGAAGAGACTAGCAAAAATTAACGTGGTAGCTTTGTGGAACAATTTTATTATTTGATTGGTAAAAGAAGTGGTATAAATATCAGCAAATGAACAATTAAATTAAAAAAATACTGTTCGAGGACATGTATAATGTAACTAAGAACTACTTGTAAGAATTGAAAGTTTAAAATCTGTACAATTAACATAAGAATAATTTTGATATGTAAAAAACTGTTTCAGCTAAATTTACATGCTGTGAAAGTCTTAGTTAAAGTAATAAAGAAAATAATTAAATATAGTGGGGAAGGGTTTGTTGATTAAGTAAAAAAATGTAAAGCAAAATCTGTGTACGCATGTATGCCAGCCATTGTAACTTTCGATGTTATAGCATGTTGCTTGTATTATGTGTCATAAAATTTATTCTACATGAGTGCAGCTATTTCTTGGAATAGTAAGTATTTCTGAAATGAGTTTCTGTACCTGTTTAAAAGTCTAGCATTGTTGTAAAACGGCGTTGTATAATTGTGAAGTGATTTTGTATATGTTATATTGTGTGATTTGGCGGAAAATTTTAGTAGCAGACTTATACCTTGTAACTTTGTTTTATGTCAATCTGTAATTAACATGGAGGCAATTAGTGAGAAATTAGTCAACCGCGAAGCCTAATTAAATCTTAAAGAGGGGGAGAGTAATAATAATTCTAATTTTGACAATGAGGATTCCGGTTTCAGTGAGCGCGCCACGGCCACACTTGCGTTTTTTTCACGCCGAGACCCAGCGGGAAAAAAACGTGAAGTGGCAATCCCGCAGACTATGTCACACTTGCGTGTTTTTCCCGCGCGTGAAAAACATGCAGCCTATCCCGCGCGTGCACATACCAGCAATTTTTAAAGGTTCAGCTGCTTGTCAACTAGACTGCTCTCGAAATTATGAACAGAGTTTCAGAAAATCATAAGAATGCAGTAATTGCATTATGTGCCGCGGTAATAGTTGTGCGTCGCCGCCGTCGTGAGAGGAGAAAGTACTGGATTCATCCATTACTGAGCGACCAAGGGAAAATTTGTGCTCCTATAATAAAACTGAAAGAAAACCCCACAAAGTTTTTCGAGTACTACAGGATGTCTGTTCCCTCATTTGAACTGCTTCTGTCTACAGTGGAAAATTCTATATCAAAACGAAGCACAAGGTTGAGGGAATGTGTGAGAAGAAAAACTCGCAGTAATATTAAGGTGAGCTATTTTTATCGTTCAAGAACTTGGTTATTAATTAATTAAAAGTTAAAAAAATTAATCCGAAAGATGTTTAATATTAATAAAGTACTTACAGTTATAATAATGAAGTAAGAGAGTAAAAATGAGAATATCACACCTATTATTTTAAGCTAAACTAAAAAAGTAAGTTGCAATAATAAGGTAAAAAATAATGACAATGAATTTACAGTTCAAATAATGAAACAATGGAGTCTTCATCGGTTACACTGCATTTTTTTTTTTAACAGTTTAACGTCCCTTTTTAACAACGTGGTCTTTAGAGACGGGAAAGGATGGGGGCAAGGAATGGGAAGGAATTCGGCCATGGCCTTTTGAAGGAAGCATTCCGGCATTCACCTGGAGTGATTTGGGGAAACCATGGAAAACCCAAATCTGGATGCCCGGACGGGGATTCGAACCGCCGTCCTCCCGAATGCGAGGCCAGAACGCTATCCGTTACACCACCACGCTCGGTGGTTACAATGCAAATATTTTCTGCGGAACAAGGGGTTCCCATTTCAGCTGAAGCTGGGGTTGACGGATAACTCTCTTGATGAGGACTGGGTGAAGTGTAGGACTGCAAAAGTTGCATGAACTTTATTTGAAAATTAATTTTATCTGAAGGTTTTTTTTTTTTTTATCAGTGGAAGTTGTGATAACAGAAACATTTCATCTGGGTCGGGCTCACGCGGTGGCTGCACTAAATTTGTTTTTAACACATTCACGATTTCTTCTTCGAATGTGTCACGCTTTCTTCTCTGTTGCCGAGAAGGAGCCGAAAGTGCATTTTCTTTTGCAGTGGGAATTTGCGACGATCCACCTGCCACTGCGTCACAAGTTTCTACACTTTTCGCAGAATTCATGGTTCCAGACGTTCTGAAAAATAAATATAACTTTCATTTAAATGATCGAAGAACTTTCATAATGAAATATTTAAGCATTTCCTACTTACTCTCTTGGCTCGTAAATCGTCTGCAAGAAAGACATTTGCTTATTGTATATATATGGCTTCTTCGTTTTGACACTTTGTCCGCTTCTTCCTTCATGACTTTTTAAGGTTTTGAAATATGAATCCTTCATACTTTTCCACCGCTTCTGGACTTCTTTTCCTGAAAATTGAAGTGAATAATTATACATTATACCTTACTCTTGATAAAATGGTATTTTATTTTCATAATTCAATTTTTATTTTCAAGCGTATTTAATGTTTGCTAATCGAGCTAAAATATTTTTTCAGGTATCTTGCTACGGGAAATTCGATCCGTTCCTTACATTTTGAATTCCTCCTCGGTCGTTCCACGATTGCGGCTATTATTCAAGACACTTGCAAATCCATATGGGAGGCAATGAGTTGGACATACATGCGACCGCCGACAGAAGAAGACTGGATAAATATCAGCATTCAGTACGAGAAGAAAACAAATTTTCCTCATTGTCTGGGCGCAATAGATGGAAAGCATATCAGAATTATCAATCCATGGAATTCACGAAGCGAATATTTCAATTATAAGAAGTTTTTCTCAATTGTTTTACTTGCTGTAGCAGACAGTAACTATTGATTCACGTACATAGATGTGGGAGCGTTTGGTCGCGAAGGAGATTCCAACATATTAAAAGCCACAGAATTAGGGAAAAAGATTTACAATCAAACTTTAGTCGTGACAAAAGCTGCGCCTTTATCAGGTGACCTGTCTGGAATATCACTTCCCTACATATTTGTGGCTGACGAGGCTTTTCCTTTAAGTGAAAATTTATTAAGGCCATACCCAGCAAAAAATCTGACTCCTCAAAAGAAAATTTTCAACTATAGGCTGTCACGAGCTCGCCGTTATGTGGAATGTGCATTCGGCATATTGGCAAATAAATGGCGGATTTTTCATCGTCCTATTGATGTCGGTGTTAATGCTGCACTTATTATCATTCAAGCATGTTGTGTACTACACAACTTTGTAAGAAAACATGACGGTTACAATTTCGATGACACATTGTCATGTACACTGGAAAGCATTCCTGCTTACGGAACGAGAGGGAATAACCATGGAAAAATTGTTAGAGATCATTTTGCTGATTATTTCTGTTCTGCACAGGAGAATTGCCGTGGCAAAATAGTTATGTTAACCTCCCCGACTAACTTAATTCAGAGTGAACCAATGCATAATTCTGTATAATATCATGCACAATGTTTATTAAAATATGAGTAAACTTACCTAAATTTGCTTTTGTTTCTTCATCAAAACCTTCCCACATGCCATCCAAAACGGCAGAAGTCACTGCTGTCCATGAAATCCTCTTGATATCTCTGTTTTTATAATCCGAATGTCTTGGGTCATACAAACAGGGATATTTTTGTACCTCCAGTATTAGCAGTTCATTATCTACGCTATCCATAATGAGAACAAACAATGAGAACGCAACAAACAACAAGTCAGTCACCGCGGCGTGTTTTTCACGCAAGTGTGGCCACTCACTGCAGCGTGAAATCCCGCTGAAAAATGGGCCGGGGCGCGTTCTGCTGCGGGCGACCTTGAACACGCGGCTCTCTCCCACTTCCCGCTGCGTGAAATCAAGCCAGTGTGGCCGGCCTCATATACTTCAATGTAGTTCATATTGTCGCGGGATTTCACGCTCAAATCCTGCCTGAAAAAAACGCAAGTGTGGCCGTAGCCTAAGGGAGGGAAATGGAATTAGCGTATGTAGTGTAGCAGAAGTTAGTAGTGCTGATATCACTGACCGCATGGGGGAAAGCGGATTTGAACCGTTGACCAGCGGTGATGTTAAGGAGCCTATAGACTACCCGATTTCGATCCCAATCTACAGGGGAAATCCGTCGGACAATCATACGGGGCTTTCCTCCTCACGTAAAAATTTCGCTCCCGATTTTAGTTTACATTGGGATCGTGTGGTTGGAAGATGTAAACGCTTGACAATGGCTCATTTTATTTCAAAACGACAAAGAGTTGACATGGTATTAACCTGTACCTCCTACAGTTTGTACAAAACGAAAAAGAAGATATTAGGTGAAAAGGTGGCTTTTATTATGGAAAAATCTATCCCACATGAAAATTTTGAGGAGTCTAGAACCGGAAGATTTTTCGAATTTTCTGAGAGTGAATTCTGAAAGTATTGCAGAGATACTCAGTCTAGTGACCCCTTATATAAAATAGAAAAATACCTTAATGCGCGAAAGAATTACTGCCAGAGAACGATTAAACGTTACTCTGTGTTTTTTAGTAAGTGGACAAATAAGTGAAGATTTGAAATTTAGTTCGCTGACTTCACCACAGATGCTTTCGGACATTATTCCCGAAACATGTTGGCGTATCTACAAATGTCTGAAACACTACATTAAGATAAGAAGAAAAGTATTATTTATAAGTAAAACTTTTATTTAACAATTACTATTTACACTGTGATTTAATACAGAAACTAGTAATATTAATTAAAACAGAAAAGTAGGAATCTAATCTTGGAAGAACAACAAATTCAAAATTATATAGTAATGAAATTTCCGAAGTTAATATTTATTTTCTATGTCTGATGATTAAAAAAATCTTTCATCTGGAAACTATTGCCTTGTGCAATAACAGGTGTTTCATTATTAATATCACCAGAACTTAATGAAGATAGATTATAGCTTTCAACTGAAAATGAAGACTGGGAAGAGAATTGGGAGGGTGGCTTTTGTGACACACGTAGTAGTGATGTTGCATGATAGTTTCGAAATGAGTATTGCAAGGGCGGCGAATCAGATGATGAATGTGGAGATAATTCAGGAGGATACCGAAATCGCTCTGTAGATGACTGAACTTTGTATATGCTATCAGGGAGTTCTAAATAGATACAAGATTCCATAGTTAAACTTCCAGCTTTAGCATAAAAAATACCATCTGATATAAGTTTATTAGCAATTGCTATCTGGTCCTTATTTAGGTCTTTTAATTGAATGCCGACTGAATGCCGAAGATATTTATTTCTGTTCTTTTATCTATTACCCTTATGTTCCTCTGCTATAAATATAATGATGTATTTACATTTCATAAAACAATAATTTTTTGGTTATTTGAGACTTTACTTACCTATTTTAACTCACGGGAGTAAGTTGTTCGCATATTTTCTTTTTCAGAACTGCAACTGATGGTTCCTAGTCCAATTCTTTGTAAATTTGTAGCAAAACTCTAAATCCTTCTTCCCGCATGTTGTGGTTCATGTAATTTTTGTTGAATTTGTCCCATTACTGGGACATATCTTTATAAACTTCAAAAATATTAGTCCACACCTCTTTCTCTTTAGACATTTCTGACGATATACACAACCAATGGCACGAAACGCACTCGTTCGCTGCTCAAAGCCGACTGAGCTGAAATTGTTTCAATCGTTTCAATCGCGCAACGCATGTCTCAATTTGCTCCCTGTCTGCAGGGACAATCTGTAAATTGTTTGGTCGGGCTCTGCCTATCTCCCGATATCGGGAGCAACATGCCCAATCTGCGCCAATCTGCAGGGCCTCTGCCGGATTGTCCGTGTCGATTGGGACCGAAATTGCCTTGCATGTAGCCGCCTTTATTGTAGATATTAGAAGTATTGATATCTGTGATACTGAGTCAGAGAATTTCATGACAAATGTTACATCAACATCAGTACTAGTCAATTAAATTAATATTCGAGAAAAAGAGAGAGGTAATGAAATAATTGATGCCCAAAAACAGAAAGGTGGTGAAGTATCAATGTTAATTGCTTTAATGGAGAGTATGGAAAGAAAAATTGAATTAAGTCAGAGAATGACAGAAGAAATGAGAGAAGAATCAAAACGAACAGCAGAAAATATGGAATAAAAAATTGAACTAAGTCGGAAAGCAGCAGAAAAAATGGAAGAAAAAATTGAATCAAGTCAGAAAACAGCAGAAAGTATGGAAAGAAAAATTGAATTAAGCCAGAAAGCAGCAGAAAAATTTGAAAGAAAAATTACAGACGAAATGCGAATGATAAAGCAGGATATGTTATTAAAAATGGATGAGTGTATTCGGCAATCAGAAGACAGGTGTGACAAGAAAATAGAAAATATGAGGCAAATATTAAAAGAAGATATCGACTCAAGGAAATAACGATGGTGTATGATTATGTGGAGACTACGTTCTCACCCCATCTTAACTGAAAGTGGGCTCCCTAGCAGCTTTTGCTAACAACTCGGAAAGTACTCCATTCCACTTTCTATTTAGGTGTAGGCCATGCTTAATGAAACCCGACCTACCAATGGTGTTCACAAGCACAACCCCCCAAAACAAAACTAATGCCTCTTCCAGGTAGCATCTCTGCATCTCTGTTTGCATGTTTACTCGTCTCACACCCTTTTTAACTGATACATGTCTTTCATGATTCTCTACTTTGACTGTAGCAACTTGATTCATATATAGTTTATAAAGTATTCTGCTATCTCGATATTTTAGACCTGACTTCTTTAGAATTTTGAACACCTTGTCCCACCTAACATTATCAAAAGCTTTTTATAAATCAACAAACGCCTGTTATTCTTAATCTATCCATCAAGTATTAATCTTAAAGCCTTAAAAGTTTCCCCTGAACTATGGTTTTTGCTAAACACAAACTGATTACCTACTATCTTTTCTATTACCATGTCCATTCTTCTGCATATTGTTCTGGTTAGTAGTTTTGAAGCATGTGATGTTAGACTTATGATGTCACACTTGTCAGCTTGTTGTTACGAAGTGATAAAAGTAACACCTAAGTGTTAAGGTTGTGCAATGCCGTGGTAAAGAAAGTCAACAGTGAACGTGTGGGAGGGACAAGGTTGCATCAGCCGGGGCTGCGCAGAGCGTGGGCTGATGAAATCAGGAGTAGTTTCTGGAAGGAGCGCGTAGGGCAGGAAAGTGCGTCACACGCAGCTATAAAAAGCGGCGCTCCCGAGGGAAGGGACCTTGGACCAGCCAGCCAGCCAGCCAGCGAGGAGGGAGCAGCAGGAGGCGACAGTCAACACGGCGTGGAGCCGAAGCAGTTAGCCAAGTCTTCGTTGAATTTACAAAATGCAGAGTCTTCTAGTTTCTTATGGATGGGACGCAGAAGGACTTCTATTTAGTTGATGAGGAAGGGGACTTTCTCTCATATCGAGGCTACTTGGAGTTGAGATGGTGGATCAAATACTTGTATACTAAGTTTGGGCTAACAGACGTAGACGTCGTTGGGTTGTTAAATCCACTAGACTAAAGTTCCTCCTTAGGCCTTTGCATAATATTTTGTCGGCTTCGTGGTTCACAAGATTGTTTCTCATAACTTTCTTGTACTTCTTGGTTTCAGAAGAACCTTTCCTATTCCGAGTTCCCGAATTGCAAAAATCGACGCCCAGCTTGTTTGTTGATTCTTTTGAGCTAGCTGAAGTACGAGTTCTTCTGTCCTGTAATCGCTGCCAGGCTACAGGACGCAACAGTGACCTTATTTTCCTGGTGTCAGGTGTGGGGTAGGCCTGGAAAAGCCACAAGTTAGATAAGCCGTCTGACCAAATTCTAGCCAAGGTTGGCCAAAAGTCAGCACGCCTACAACAATTATAGGCCGCAATTTGAGGAATAGGTGTAGACTTTTGAGAATACTTAGCCCGAAGTCAGGAAAAGACTGACGGCATTGAGCGCGAAGCCGACCTGTGAGGTTGCACAATCGGTCGACATCGGAAGAGAAGAAGAGGATCTATTGGTCGACGAGGGGGGCAAGTGCTGCACGACGCCGAGCAATGAGAGTCCGCCGCCAGTAGCTGACCGAGACCAGCAGGGAGCCACCGGTAGCCGCCGAAACCCAGCCAGGAGGATCACTAGTGTCAACCGCGACAGACGTAGTCTGACGAACGTCGAGCGCTGCAATCGCGACGTTACGTCGAAAGCATCGCCACAGCCCGCCTCTACTCAACACATCTATTCCAGCAGGTGAGATTGCTAGCGCAAACATGCCTAACGAAACAGTGCCAGACAGTCAGGGCGCGCAGTCATCGTCCGCGAGACATTTGTTAGTTTGAATGAAGTTATAAAATTGATCCCAAATTCTTTTGACGGCGATAAATCTCAATTAAATGAGTTTATCGATAATTGCGATAGCACGTATGAGTTAATAGCTCTGGAGCAATACGAAATTCTATTGAAATTCGTAAGAGCCCGTATAATTGGCCCAGCTGGAAGCAAATTACTTGTCAGAGACTTGACTACCACTTGGCCGGCAGTTCGTGGAATACTGGTGGAAAATTATGGGTGCAAAAGAACCCTAGATTTCTATGCTTGTAAAATGTTTGCAAGTAAACAAGAGTCCTGGGAAAGTATTGCGTAATGGGGTTCGCGAATAGATGCCCTCCAACATCAGTTTCGCGAGGCAATAAAAGGAGTAATGACTGAAACAGAGATAGCGGGGAGCATAGCTCTAGTTTTAAAACAAGGAGGGGCTGTTTTTATTCAGGGATTGTATGACGACCGAATAAAAACTATTGTACGAATTAGGGGAGACACAATTACTATGTCAGAGGCGGTTGAAATTGCAGCGACTGAAGAAAGTGCGATAGCTTCAGCAAAAGAAAAACCGGTGTCGCGATATCCCCTCAGGACTCCAAAGGTAGAGAGAATAACCGTTCCATCCTGTTTCAGTTGCGGAAAATCCGGGCATACAGCCCAGGATTATCGGGTGCAAAGGCGTGTAAGAATGGTTGAAAAAGAGGACGAACTAGATAAGAAGGCGATAAATGCTTTGCTAGCCCAAGAAAGCAAATTAGAGAAAGAAAACGCCGGCAGAATGACGGAAACGCGGCGAGAAACTAGGAGTAGCGTTAGACAAGCGGCGCAGGCGGTACCCGTCAAGAGAAGAATAGCGAGTGTAAGTGAAATCACTTGTTTTAATTGCAACAGAAAGGGCACTATGATCGTGATTGCCGCGAAAACGCGTGGTAAACAAAAGGAAGAGATAAAAAATCGGTTAACTGCTAAGTGGCGCAATGGAGCGGTCACATTGCGCCATATCACCCAAAGTGTATAAGGTGGACTGCACGGACAAAAATGAATACGCAACCATGCAATCTGACGATGCGAAGTGTAACCCAGTGAAACTCTTAATCGACAGCGGAGCACAAATTAGTTTATTGAAAGGTGATAGTTTGCGCAAGTCTGTAAAGGGTAATACTGCAGAAAGAATTAGAATAAAGGGAATTGGTAACAATATAGTACAAACTGAGGCTTCCGTAGTAATGGCGCTACAGGCTGCGAGGAATTTAATGTTAAGGCAAAAGTTCCATGTTATAGGCGCGAATGTGGATTTGCCGTTTGATGGGCTGCTAGGTAGAGATTTTCTAGTGAAAAATAGGGCCGTAATAGATTACGGAAAGAGAGTTATGAATATTCGAGGAAGACGAATTGAATTGCAAACCGCACAGGAAAGGCCGTGTTTGATGCAACGTGAGACGCGTTGCGTTAATAAAGTAAATGTTGCAGAGGTCACAACATCAAGTAATGTTCGCTCGTTCACTAACGGACTTGTGAAACGAGGCGGCAAGAAAGGTGTCATAGGGGTTGTGACATCTGGTGAAGTATGCCCGCTCACTAACGAACCTGTGAGGCGGGATAGTAAGATGCGTGTCGTAGAGAAGACGACGCGTGGTACGTGTCCGTCCACTAGTGGAATTGTGCGACGTGACGTAAGGTTTCCGAGAGCAGTAGATTCTGCCCCGAAGACGGTAAGCCCCGTAAAAAAGCGGTATGTTGAATCGAATGCGAGAAGCATCGGTTCGTTGGCAACGAGAGTTGCGAAATCAACGGCAAGCAAGCCAAGTATGGTCGGGGGCGGCCATGTGAGGCACACTTACGCAAGAGTGGTATAACATGGTGATTAGCAGCGAGTGAAAGCCGGGAATGCCCGATACTCGGAAATGGTAGTAGGCCCACGCGAGTAAAAAATAGTGAAAGTAAGAGTGGCGTTGAGGGATGTATCGGAGGCGATCATCCCAAAGCAAGAGTTACGGCCAGGTGAATATGTGCCCGAGGCGTTAGTGTCCGTACGAAACGGAACGTGTATTACGAGTGTATTGAATGCTACGAAAGAGGCAGTGCAAGTAAAAGACCCTGTAATAGCAGCCGAGAAAGTTCCAGAGTGTACAGGAGCACGTGTAAGGAAAGTTAAAATTGAGCGGTCCGAGAATCGATCGTGGTTAAGTAAGCTGAAGGAGAATCTCCGAATTGAGCATTTAAATAAAGAAGAACGAAAGGTGCTCTTAGAACTATGTGCTGCGTATAATGAAGTATTTTATTTGCCGGGAGATCACTTAGGATATACTGAAGCTGTCCAGCATGAAATTAAATTACTTCCTGAAGCGGAAGGAAAGATAGTTCGGTTGAGGACCTACCGAATACCTGAGGTGCAAAAAGAAATTTTGCAGGCCGAAATAGACAAGCTACTGGAGGATGATATAGTAATACCGAGTGATAGCGCGTGGAATTCACCCTTTCTGATAATTCCGAAGAAAATGGACGCAAGCGGCAAACAAATGTGGCGTGTTGTAATTGACTATAGGCGGTTGAATGAAATGACGGTGGATAACGTATTTCCGTTACCAAGAATTGACGAAATATTAGAGGGGCTAGGTAAGGGAAAATATTTTTCGACTCTCGATCTGGCAAAACGGTACTATCAGGTATTGATAGATAAAAAGGATCAGGAAAAAACTGCCTTTAGTACACCTTATGGACATTACGAGTTCAAAAGAATGCCAATGGGACTAAAAACGGCACCAAATACCTTCCAGAAGCTGATGAATTCTGTATTAACAGGACTACAGGGTGAGAGAGTATTTATTTATCTAGATGACGTCATCGTGTTCGGATCGTCACTGGAGGAATATAACGCGAGGTTAGAGGATGTTTTTGAAAGAATGCGCAAGTATAACCTCAAGTTGCAAGTGGATAAATGTGAGTTCGTACGAAAGGAGGTCACATTTTTAGGGCATGTTCTCACCGAGGTAGGGTTGAAGCCTGACCAAAAAAAAACTAGAAACCGTGAAACAATACCAACAACCAAGTAATACAACTCAGTTGAAATCATTCTTAGGGTTAAGCGGATATCATCGAAAGTTCATAAGCAACTATACTAGTATAGCTAAGCCGCTATATGAACTATTGAAGATAGGAGTTATCCTGTACTTGGGGATCAAAACAAGAAGAGGCATTCCAACAACTGAAAGAAAAATTGTTGAGTCCTCCCATCTTACAGTATCCCGACTTCGAAAAACTTTTTACTGTCACAACGGACGCAAATCAAAACGCAATTGGTGTGGTGTTAAGTCAAGGTGAAATTGGCAAAGATTTACCTGTGGCCTACATATCGAGAACGTTGAATAAGGCCGAAAGAAATTGAGCGAGAAATGCTAGCCATTTGCTGGGCAGTAAAGCAATTCAGACCGTACCTATACGGGAGGAAATTCACGGTATGTACGGAACACAAACCGTTGAAAAGGGTAAATGGCATTTCGGACCCGTCTTCCAGGCTGATGAAATTCCGGTTAAAATTGGAAGAGTACGATTACGAAATCGTATACAAAAGCGGCAAAAGAAATAAGGTAGCAGATGCTCTGTCAAGGATTCGAAACATCAGTAAAGTTGATGACGAAGTAAATGGTACTAGTGAAGAAAATCGCGATGACAATGAGGCAGAAAAGGAAAATACCGGCACAAACTCTCCGGTAACCGAAGATAAAAATTCGGCAGACGTTGAGAAAACATTACCAAATGAAAGATGTAAAGAAACTCTTGCGCAGGAAAGAAAAATGAAGATACTAAGGCACTATCATGAATCTCCAATAGGTTATCATCAGGGAATAGGTCGAACATATGAGCGAATAAAGAGATATTGCAGTTGGGAAGGCATGAAAGCCGATATCGAACAATATATTCGCCGTTGCGAAAGCTGCCAGAAGAATAAAATTACCCAAAGTAAAATTAAGATGCCTATGGAAATAACTAAAACCCCGGAACATGTGTTTGAAAGGTGTGACATAGATATTGTCGGCCCACTACCGCAGGCAGAAAATGGGAACAAGTATCTACTTATATTTCAAGATGCGTTAATGAAATTCCTAGTAGCAGATCCCATTGAGCAACAAGACGCTAATACGGTGGCCAGAGTGTAAGTAGAAAGAATAATTTTAAGGTACGGAATACCGTCTATTTTATTGAGCGACTTGGGGACTAATTTCATGAGTGACGTAATTAAACGAGTATGTAGACTGCTACGCATAGAAAGGGTACATACTACAAGTTATTACCCATAAACTAATGGGGCCCTGGAAAGAACGCATCGTACGCTAACGGAAATGTTGCGACATTACATTAATAGGGACAAGACGGACTGGGATACTTGGATCCGTATGCTGTATTTGTTTTTAATACAACGCCGCACAGCGCCATGGGATATACGCCGCATGAATTATTCTTTGATAGAGTATGTAATATACGAGGGATATTGCAAAAGAAACCGGAAGAAGTGATTTATAACTATGGCGATTACGTAACTGAACTGAAAGAAAGATTGAGAATAATGCACCAAAGGGCGCGAGAAGCAAGAGCGCAGACAAAGGTGAAGAGTAAGGATAATTATGATAGGACGAAAAATCCAGTAATTTTCAAACCTGGTGACAGGGTATTACTATTTGATGAAAGTGTAAGGCGAGGACAGTTCAAAGAAATTGGACAGCCAATGGAGGGGTCCGTAGACAGTAATTGACACTAAGGGACCAAACGTAATAATTCAATTAAAAAGAAACAAACAGGTGAAAGTACATGCCAATAGACTAAAAGAGTTATTTTTAAAAATTTACAGGAGCATGGCAACAACCTGGGGAGTAATCGTGATCATCTTGTTAGTGAATGGAACACTAACAATGCAGCAGCAAGATTTACAGCTGACCAAATTTCAGTCATCACCGGGATTATATTATGATCACAAGGGAACCGTGAGTCTATTTACAGTAACTTGGAAAGTAGTGAGTTATTTTAATTTAGATGATCTAAGACATAAGTTTGAAGCAACCCATAATACAGCGTTGAAGGCAGTAGACTATTATCAACATAGACTAAAACAGATAAATACAAGTATGGCGGAATGCACAGGTATGAAGGGGGTGATAGAATACCATGTGAATAAAATAGAGGTTTCTCAGAGCCTAATTGGGCAACTGACCAGACAGTGAGACAAATAGAAGAAAGAGAGGAGTACTAAATTTTGTAGGCGAGTTAAGTAAGGTCTTGTTTGGTATGTTGGATGAAGATGATGCCTCATATTTTAAGTCGAAAATCAATTTATTAGAGCAGGAATAAAACAATTATTGAAATTATCGAAAGAGCAACTTCCCATTGTAAGGACATCATTGACCAGTTTTATTCATACAGTCGATTCGATAGAGAGAAATGAAAGGGTAATTACGTCAGGAATACTGAAATTAAATGAGCACATACATAAGTATGAAGCTAGTACCTATAAAAAGGTAAACCAACTCGGTATATCAGTGACGCTAAACGAGCAAACAACACAACTGATAACAATATTTAATGAATTAGAAAAGGAGTACGATATAGTTATAACCGCTATAGTGCATGCACAAAAGGGTATTCTTGAACCCCACCTCATTAATCCAATACAAGTAGTTAGGTACTTGGAACTAATTAAAGATGAAATTAAGGACAAAAGATTCCCAATAGAACTGTCAGAAGCTAAAGGGATATCAATTAATGAGAGTGATCGCTCTGGATGTCTTTATTGCGGGGAGCACTTTGGGGCAAGTACTAAATATTCCGCTTGTAGACATCGAAATATTTAATATGTATAAGCTTTGGCCTCTACCTGTCGAGGTGAATTACAGTAAAAACTTATTCACATATATAGCGCCTGAAAAATAATATCTATTGATTGATAGTGCAAAACGGCAATATGTTAAACTGAACAATAATCAGTTGTTATGTAAACAACTAGAACCTAAACATAGTGTCTGTAAACAGACCTTTGTGTTACTCTCGACATACGATCATGAGGTGTGTGAAGCTAGGATGCTTCAACCGATAGTAAAAATCCACTCTGATTGTGTACAAAAATTTATTGTATTAAATGAAAGTGTGTGGACACAAATAAGAGGTAGTGAGTGGCTATTTGTAGCCCCAAAGAACGAAGGACTCACAGTATTGTGCAACGATAACAAACCCGCAGATGTAATTATAAAGGGAACAGGAAAAACTTAAATTCCTGAGTAAGTGTAAAGGGTATGGTGCACAAATACTGATACAGTCAGAACATATTATTAGATCGAAAGTTCCGATTAGGGACATAGTTCCAAATTTGAATATGAACATAGACTGTTGCATGGTAAATAAAGAAAAGAAAAATATTTCGGAAACCCGACTTTATTTACCGATTGCACCAGTGGTACGTCAGTTAGATGACCTGAAAGCAGCAGGGCATAAGTTACATAAGTTAGAGGATGAAATATCCTACCAACAGAGAACTGTATTTAATGCGTTTTCATTGAATTCTTTTCCAACTTGGAACCGGAATAATAATGATAATTGTAATGCTTTGTATATGTAGATACTGTAAATGTTGCCGTGACTGCTTTAGATTCTTTTGTAGAATCGTAGGTGATGACTGCTGCGCAAAGATTTGTGTAAAGAATAAAATTGTGAATCAATATCCTGACTCTGGAATGGTTAAGTATCACCCTGCTGGAATACATGGTGATGAAAGTGAACAGATCACTTTTGGTTCTGTGAGACCTAGATATGTACCAGAAACCAGTGCATCAGTGCTAAATGAATGTGTGTACCACCCAGAAATGGAGATGGAATACGAACAAAAGAAGCCATTAATGTTTTATCATAAAACGGATAAGCGTTAAGAGTAAGCAAAAAGGTAGAAGTAGTTGTATATTTAATAATACTATAAAAATTAAGATTATGTTTGTAAAAAGAAAAATGTATGTAGACAAAATGTGAAAAGGGTAATAAATTAGGAGAAAATCTTATAAGTTAAGGAGTTATAGAAGGAATAAATATATATGTATGTTGTAAGAGAGATTTTAAGAAATGGTGTAAAGATAATGTATGGTAAAAGAAACTTTCATTGATTAAAAAAGTCACATATAGTAAAGATGATGTAAAAGACATGTTGTAAAAGTAATATACTGTAAAAGAAATTTTTTAATTAAAAACAATAATGTAAAGGTAAGGAAATCATATATAAAGAAGTTTCTTTTCAGGAAAATTAGATATCACAAGGAAAGTTCTTGTAGCAATGGTGTATTGGAAATGCTTAAAATTAAGGAAGGTAATAAGAAATTTATCAAATATGAATGTCATTATAACTTGTAATGAGAAAAGAGTAATAAAAAGAGACTCACACAGCCGACATGTAGTGTGAGAATTTTGCATTCTCAAAGAGATTGCAAAATTCTCAAAATATGGGGGGAAGGTGTTACGAAGTGATAAAAGTAACACCCAAGTGTTAAGGTTGTGCAATGCCGTGGTAAAGAAAGTCAACAGTGAACGTGTGGGAGGGAAAAGGTTGCATCAGCCGGGGCTGCGCAGAGCGTGGGATGATGAAATCAGGAGTAATTTCTGGAAGGAGCGCGTAGGGCAGGAAAGTGCGTCACACGCAGCTATAAAAAGCGGCGGCTCCCGAGGGAAGGGACCCTTGGACCAGCCAGCCAGCCAGCCAGCTAGGAGAGAGCAGCAGGAGGCGACAGTCAACACGGCGTGGAGCCGAAGCAGTTAGCCAAGTCTTCGTTGAATTTACTGAATGTAGAGTCTTCTAGTTTCTTATGGATGGGACGCAGAAGGACTTCTATTTAGTTGATGAGGAAGGGGACTTTCTCTCATATCGAGGCCACTTGGAGTTGAGATGGTGGATCAAATACTTCTATACTAAGTTTGGGCTAACAGACGTAGACGTCGTTGGGTTGTTAAATCCACTAGACTAAAGTTCCTCCTTAGGCCTCTGTATAATATTTTGTCGGCTTCGTGGGTCACAAGATTGTTTCTCATAACTTTCTTGTACTTCTTTGGTTTCAGAAGAACCTTTCCTATTCCGAGTTCCCGAATTGCAAAAATCGACGCCCCGCTTGTTTGTTGATTCTTTTCAGCTAGCTGAAGTACGAGTTCTTCTGTCCCGTAATCGATGCCAGGCTACAGGACGCAACATTGTGCTTTCTTTCGAAGTGTGAAGATAGTACTGTACATTCTATTAACATCTGTTAGAATTTATACTGTTTCATAACTTTTTGATATCAGGTTGAAAAATCTCTGGATTACTTCTTTTCCTAGGGATTTCTGAGGTTCTGCAGGGATCTCATCAATTCCATTCGCCTTATTTTATTCATTCAAAGCTCTATAAAAATCTGATCTCAAAACAGGATCTCCTAAGTCATCAATGTCAACATCGCCTTTCTTTTCTATTACGCTGCTGTTCAAGTTATCCCCATTATACAGTTTCTCCGTGTAATCCATCAGTTAGCATCGGCAGCTTTAACGTTTATACATCTTTTGTTAATTTCTCCAAGATTTTTTTTGATCTTCCTAAATGCCACATCTACTTTGCCTAGGACCATTTCCTTTTCTAGTTTTTTACACTTCTCTTGTAACCATTTTTCTATTGCTTAATTGTATTTCATATTTATTTTATTTCTAAATTGTTGTATTGTTCTCTTTCTGCTTCATCCCAAGCATTTATGTGCCTTCTCCTTTGATTCATCAACTCCATAATTTCTTCTGTTATCCAAGTTTTTCGGGTGGCTTGTGTCCTAAAGACTAATGTTTCTTTACCACCTTTCATTATTTCTTTCTTCAATGCATTCAATTCGTGCTTAATTGATCTCATTTCAGAGTTACTTCTTAGACAAAATTTTCTCTTATGTCAGATTGTTTCAGTCTATCCACTTCCAGTCGGTTCTGCTTATATTGCTTCTTTATTCCCTTGAATTTTAGCCTGCACTTCATAACTATCAGATTATGGTCAGAGTCTGTGTCCGCTCCTGGGTATGCATTACGATCTGGAACTTGATTCATGAATTTTTGTTTGATATATCTGAATCTAGCTGATATATACATGTATCCACTGGACTTTTCCAGGCATATATCTTTCTAGTATGATTCTTAAATATTGTGTTTGCCTTGACTAGTTTTATATATTTCACAAAATTCTAACAACCTGCTTTCTCGATCATTTCTTTCACCTAGACCAAAACATCCTACAGCATTCCCCTCTTTTCCTTCTCCTATTACTGCGTTCCAATCACCCATGATTATTAGATATTCCTCCCCCTTCACATATTGGATTAATACTTTAATTTCACTGTATTTATCTCTATTTCTTCATTAGCTTCCTGTGATGTTGGCATATACACTTGTTTCTAACCTCATCAAAATAATCCTGTCACTAAACTGTTCATAGTAACTCACCCGTTTCCCTACTTCGCTTTTTCATTACAAATCCTACACCACTAACTCCACTGGCAGGTTTTGTGTTCATTATTCGGTGTTTCCCCAGATAAAAAATCGTGTGCATCCTTCCACTTAATCTCACTAATCCCAGCGACACCTTTCCATCTCTCCTTTTAAGTTTTCTAGTCTACCTGCCCTATTCAGACTTCTAACATTCCACGCTCTGACTCGTAGAATGTTTATATTTATTCTGATGACTCATCCCTGAGTAGTCTCCACTCGGAGATCTGATTGGGGAACTATTTTACCTCCGGAATTTTTTTATCCAGGATTTAATTTGCAAAGATTTTATGACCTTTGGATACCCTTAGGATTTTTGATACAGTGGCTTCCCACTGCCTTCTGGATCCCCATACCATTTATTATTTCTGATTTATCCGCCTTTAAGGTCCGTTTCAAATCCCAAGAACAAGAGGGTGTCCTGGAGTGCTCCCAGCTCTTGCGCCCTCCTTTAGGAGGCTGTTTGCAAGCATTGGGTGATTCCTTGTACATGGGATATCTCAGTCGGCAGAGCCTCGGACGTGCAAACAGGGTGCACTATGTGAAGGAGAGGTTAACATTTGGTTGGAAGAGGCTATTATAGTTTCTCACAAACCCTTGTACCCGTCGATATTATACAGAGAGCTTTATGAAAATCTGTAATCGCGAATAATGAACGAACGAACCTTCGATTAGCGACTGTACTGATTCGCCGATCCTTTATGTTTCAGGATGCGGATGTGGCTCTATCTGTTCGCCCTACTAGAACTCTGCTTCACGGCACTCGCCGATGATACGAAGACGGAAATTGGTCCATTTAGCCAAGACGTTCCTGGATACTCTTCGCCGATTGAATTTCCTACCAGACCTGAGGGAGAGTCCTCTGCAGAAGAAGAGGATGATGCCGTTCTGGACCATAAGATGCTCATGAGGGACATGACGGATGATGGGCGTACAGGAATGTACATTTCAGAATACATAAATAGGAGCGTGGTACCGCAAAAAACCTTCAAAGCTGACGGAACACTCTTGCCTCTGAGCAAAGCCTCGGGCAGATTGAATGATATTTTCATAGACATGGACCATAATACAACCGTTGGTATGGATCATAGTTCATCAGATACTGACGGTCCTATGAATACAGTACTTTCGTCACAAGAAGACATCACGGCGGAAATAACTGAAACTACTAATTCTTCAAAACTCGTAAAAAAAGAAATGTTTAAAGATTTAGCCACCAATCTGAAAGAATTTCTTGAACGAAGAGAAACTGTAGCAACAGAGAAGCAGTCTATTAGCCCAAACGAAAGCAGCATATGTCCGCCCACTCAGTCTGCGACATGTGGTACTGAAGACAACGCGGGCTGGGTGGAGACGCTCCCCGGAGATCCACAGATCGACTTCTTCACGTGTGGTAACATGTTGCGAGATACCTCGCTACATGGACCAATACGCAACTGCGAGCAGCCCGACAGTGGACAGGTGAGCATCCACTCTGTTGTTCCAAATCCAAATTTTTCTTTTACATGTTACGCACGAGTTTTTGGTGAAATTCTACATTCACTTCGGAAACTACTGAACTGATGAATTTACCGTAAAGATAACATACGATCTTTCCTGAGTGTGATTTCGCAGAATAAGTGAATTAGGAATTTTAAGAACTTTGAGTCTTCAGCACAAATCTTCTTTTTATTTAGAAAGTGGTGCATATTTTTATACGTACAGAATTTTATGAATTGGACAGTAAATAAGTCGTGAAAATATCATTTTTGAAATTTTAAATTTTTCTAAGATTTTCTATAATTTTTAATTTTTGGATATTTGTTTTTTGTACACCATCATGCGGACAACAACAATAAGTTAGTTGTAAAAATCACTTATTAATATTTTCTTAAGTTTTACAAAACAATTTTCTGTAGTAGATTCAATTTATTAGACAATCTGCAAATGGAAACTCCTGCTGGCGACTAGCTCTCATACTTCAGCTGACATTGACGTCTTCTCTAGGCCGTTAGGGCAAAATAATGACTGCTGAGCTTAAAAAATTCGTGCAACTTTAACTTTGATACCTTTTTGTGTGACTAATTTTTATATGGGTGAGTGTGTATCGTCCTAAGCCTTAAATTCGGTTAAAAAATCAGGTAAACATTGCCTAACCATCTCAATCTACATGCCCCGCATGTTTCAGATACCTGTGGAAATAGCTACAAAAATTGAAACGGCAATCAGCTGGTACATGCAGACGGGTCAGATATCGGAGACTCAACGTAAAGTTTTGTAAGTGCCATATGGAAAAGGAGGAAATATGGTTGATATACGCACGAAATGTACTGCTATCTTCATGAAAAATATGAACAGTTAATGTAGAGCAACAGAAACAAGCCTTACAAGACATATAAATATGTACTAGAATCACATAGTAACAAAGCGTCAGTTGACGCAAACCTAAACCATTTTAGCTCTTTCTGCATTGAAAACAACTACATAAAAATAAACAACACAGAACAGGTGTCAAAAAAAAAAAAAAAAAAAAAAAAAAAAAAAAAAAAAAAAAAAAAAAAAAAAAAAAACATACAGCTTGATGAAAAGAAAGATCAAAAATAAATTAGTGCTCACTTATAAAAGAAATTACTGGAAAAAATATGGAAGAATATCCACGGTCAATATATCAGCAGTAATGCCCGTTCCTTGTGGCACAGAGCCCTACAAAGACATTGCGCACTACGCCTCTGCCCTACTACCATCTGATCACGATGTAACTTGCTAGACAGAATACAACACCGACTGTTAGGATGTGAAGGATGGACAAAAAGCAAGCTGGTAATAATAAATATAGCCACCCCACTTAAGTTCACACCAGATGACATCTTAATAATCAGTATGACAATATATCCTAGTATTAAGAGAAATGCCCACTTCTGGTCGTTGGCAAACTACAGTCTCTACGTGCCGCGTAAAAGAGGAGAAAAGCCCATCGAAGACTACTGGTGCGATTTAACAAATGAACACAACAACAAAAAATTAAATCAAAAAAAATATGAGGAAAACTTTAGACGATTTTTGATTATCACAATGCCCTACTATATACTAATTGTGTTATTCAAGACAATGATTTGTAAGAACAGTAGTATCGAACATTAATAGCCTGAAGATCAGAAAAGTTATTAGTATCATTATTATTAATTATTATTTCAACCTATATCACTATTCGAAGAAGAGGAATATAAGAAAAGTTTATTTTAATCCAATTTTTTGTACGATAGTGCTCATAGAACTATGATCAAAAATAAGAAGATTTTGTTTTATTTTACATCAAAGAATAACAAACTTAATTCCTTGATCTAAATTTATTCTTGTACGTCGATTTTTAGTAGAAACTAAAACGAAAGAAGGAAAGGAATGAAACAGAAATTGACGGCTGAAAGGAGAGGAGGAGGACGTAAAAAAGAAAGGTTGGTTAAGGAGCGTGACTTCGGAACGGAAGGTCCCCGGCTCGAATCCCGGTTTTGGCTGGAATTTTACGACCTTAAAAACTGACCATCACCTCTAGCAAACTTTGCTTTGTCATACAGTACAAAGTACGCTAGCACGCTCCGTGGTGCCACGTAAAAATGTAGGCCTCCTATACCTAGAAGGATTACCAGGTTAAGTTAGGGTAGCCACGACTAGTGTTGCAAACTGAAAAAAAAAACAAAATTTTTTTTTTCAGCTTTGTGAAAAAAAAACATGAAAAAAACCTAGCACCCGTGTTTTTTTTCTATTTTTTTTTTTTTTTTCAGAAAACAATATATTTGTTAAATTACAGTTTTATTTAAAGAACTTCCATTTTACAAGTGTGTTTTAAGTCTTACTGAACCATATAATGTCTCACATAATGATTCATAAGTGTATCTATATAGGTAACATAATTTTATTCATCCTCTATGTCAGTACCACATTCACTGGTATCAGCACTACCAACACTAGTTCGGTCGGTGTCGGAATTTTCTGTCTCTTCTTCTGTCTCCTCTAGATCCATCACTTCAGAAATAGTTAAATTTTCTTTTACTGGTTGTTCTTGTATTGTACGCAAAAGATTTTGAGATTGCAATTTTAAATTGTGAGCAAAGTACAAACTGTGCATAATGACTGCACCGATAGTTCTGTATTACGGTCTTTTAAGTTTCAATTAAAATCTATTATCATACAAAGTAGGAGCTTTACTTCTTTTCAATCGTTTGTTTACACCAACGGTTGCAAGGAAACGATTCATAATTAGGGACCGTTCACAAACTACGTGGCTCGGTCCAGAGGGAGGAGGGGTTAGCTGGAAGGCTATGCTGGGCTACGTGGGGAGAGGGGGGGGGGGTTCTGAGCCAGGCCACGTAACTTTCCTTTCGTAACATTTTTCACAGTTAAAATGAGGAACTGAACTTACAACAGCATGTGAGTATTTATTTCCCTCAGTTCTGACAAGATAAAACAGTACAAAATGTTTCTGGAATCAAAACGGAAGAAAGCTACGTGCTTCGTGAGCGGGGGGGGGGGGGGGGGTGAGGGAAGGGGAGGCAAAAGCAACGTAGGGCTACGTGGGGGTTCACAGGAGGCCAAAATGGAGCTATGTGGTTTATGCACGCTCCCTTACTGACAATTTAATGAGTCAGTACCACTATACTCTGAGAGTTAACAAGTATACGAATATAAAGAAAGCCCAATAAGGCAAAATACCGTGGATAAATTTTAAATTCCTAATTTTTTAAAAATATCTGTAGGTAATTTTGTAGGGCTGGCAGCACTATTTCAAATAGCAAGTATCAATCCAAACAATGGGGAATGGGGATTCCTTCTCGCGCAACCTAGTCTCTTCGGGAAATCCCCGTTCATAAAGAAAATTTCAGTCAATTTTGCCAATATTTTTGTAATTTTTTTTTCCCTACTGAACCAGAAAAATATAGTAGATTTTAAACTAAGATAAGTACTTTGAATAAACTCTAAAACAGTCATTTTAACGATAACTGCCTTACAAATTTGAGATTTAGTAGTTGTGAAAAAAAACGCGTTCCAGAAAAAAACATGTTTTTTTTTAAGTTTTTTTTCATGTTTTTTTTTTCAAGCCAGAAAAAAAACCGTTTTTTTACCACACTAGCCACGACAGATGTGCAATTCGAAACTCGGTCACTTGGCCAAGAAGTTTTATTTTTTAGTCATTCGATGTCCGCCATCCACTTTGCATGAAGTGTTTCCGGTGGACGCAGGTGGTGAACTGCTCGGTGCTGCTGAGGATGTCGGCGTCCCTGTTGCCGTCGACGCTGAACCTGCAACTGACGCTGCAGTTCCGCCGTTCGACGCTCAGCCCATCGTGTCTGCTGCTCGAGTCGCTGGTGCTGCTCAAGGTGCCCTTGACTAGCGGTTACGCAGTCACATTCGGAGATGTACGGGACTACGCTCCCTACTCGGCCCTCAACAATCTGCACGTGGAGATCGTCCTACCCAAGGCCGTGCCCTTCGGCATCGTGTGTCCACCCATCACGCCACACAGGTAAACGTTGAAACGCAAGTTATTATTTACTGGCCATAAAGCCCGTCAAGAATGACGGGTTTCACGGAGTGTTCTGGCAATTAATTTCTTTTTAGTTGCTTACCTAAAGAATTGTTATAAAATAAACCTCAATGTGATGTAATTTCTCGTCCCTTCTGCTGTAGCAAAAAGTTTCAGTTGTCAACTTGGTCCAGGTTGCGTTTCAACTTAACAACAATCTCCGCCAATATCGCCGGTAGAAAAACAACAGTGGTCGAATTCCTTTCCGCTCTTTACACCCGAGTCACTTCAGACTTAAAGCCATAATCAAAAATTCCAGTTCAAAAAGAAATCATCCATTTCTTTCAAAACGCACACATAAGGATTTAGAAATTTCAGTATGTGAAGTTCGCCAACGTTCCTAATTATTTTGCTAACTAATAGAAACCTTTTCTCACGGCTATCTTTCTTAGTATAAAATTTCATTGTAGGCTCCATGATGAGAATAATTACATAGCAGCTTCAGTTCCCTTTCTGGGTGTCCAGATTTCAGTTTTCTTTTGTTTCCCGAAATCAATCCAGGTGAATACCGGGTTGGTTCCTTCAAAAGACAATTGCCGAATTCCTTCCAATTCTACTACCATCTTTAATAACCTCGACGTAAACAAGGTGAAACTCTTAAGCACTAAATAGAGATAAGTAACAAAAGAACTTGTGTGCGGTTCTCAGAGGAAGTATTTAAATTCCTTCATATTATTCATCATCACCACCTTAACTGCAACGGTAAAATCTGAAATATATAGTCATTACGATCCTTTGTATTCAAAATATCGTATTTCAAAATATGTGATGCTTACACGGCAGATCTTTTTCATCGACATCTGAAGGATTTAATTTGTATAACTTTTAAACATTATGAGTTGCTAGGTGGGTTTAGGGTTCATAGTCAATTCACGTTTCTTTCATTTGTATCCCTTCACATTACCTAGAGTTTAACATCTATTCAGACGCCATATATAATGTGCTATTGTGATTGTGTAGATATCCCAAACTAACAGTATTGTCGAAGGAAAATTAAAAATTACCAAATTCCGATTTCGTATTTAATAGTTAAGCCTGATGAAGGAAGATGCAAACCTATCTCGGGTATAATGGCAAACAGTTCCGAAGTCATTATAGAAAAAAATACATAGCTCTTCCGCTGGAAGATTTCCTCATTGGCTGCGAAACTTCTTTTCAAATTTTAAAAAGCGTAAATGATTCATTGTTTAAGTCAAAGTATATAATAAATTTTTCAGGCAGTTCGGTGTTATATTCTGACATGTACCTTGTAAGATTATTAACTACTACCCGCGACTTCGTACGCGTGGATTAAGAATTGCTTTTCCAGAATTGAATATAAAAAGTTGTTCGTAACGAGGGATTGGTCCCAAACAACACCGAGTTGGCAAAATATGAGAGGAAAGCCATCACTATATCACTCTACCGCCGTACCTGTCTCTTGAAGAGAATCAATTTCCAACATATTTAAAAACAGAAAAACAAACGAAGATGATGTGGGGAAAGGGGGGGGGGGTGTTAACTAAGGTCAGCGTTATTTCAGCTTGGTCTTATCTTCTTATCTTGAGCATCCGATTCTTGAGTTCTAATAACTTTAGCTACTCGTGCTCTGCTACAGCTACAACTTAGGCCAGTTTACGCCCGCAAGGCATGTCATAAAAGAAGGCAAAAACACTGGTGCCAGAAATATTTAAGCAGACACAAACTAATAGGACAGGGCACATCTACATCTGTACTAAATAATACGTTTTTTCTCAAAACGAAATTTACTAACAAATTATACACTATCATAATGAGCGAGAAGCATAACATGAGCAACCAACGTAACATTACAACTAACACACACATCCGTCTCTCTGTCACCATTCGATAATTGTCAAAATTTCGTGACAACAATTGTTAATCATACCGAAATAATAATAAAAAAAAATTCCCGTGACCTCCCTACAGATTTTCTTGTCAAATTCCGTTAATATCGGTAGAGGTATTTAGTCGTTAAAATGTAACTAAAGACAGAAACTTGCTTCGGCATTTATAGTATTACTAGCCCGTACCCGCGACATCGTACGCGTGGATTAGGAATTATTATTTTTTTGCCAGAATTAAATATAGAAAGTTGTTGGTAACGAAAGATTGGTCCGAAACAATATCGAGTCGGAATAATATGACAGGAAGCTATCACTATATCATTGTACCGTGGAACCTGTCTTTTGAAGAGAATCAATTTCCAACATATTTATGGCACCATTCGATAAGGTCTCAAAATTTCGTGACTACAACTGTTAATCATACTGGAAAAAGTATCCTGTGCCCTTCATACAGATTTCCTTATAAAATTCCATCACAACGATATAGCCATTTAGTCGTCAAAACGTAACAAATAGACAGAGACTTACTTCCGTATTTATAATAATATTACTGTGGTTCACACTCACACACTGACTGCGAACAACACCTGAGGGATAATTATAACGTAAAAAAGTGTTCACCTACAACATTGCAAGACTACCTACGATTTGCCTCGTATTACACCCCTAACTTTCTAATATCAACAGTATAACATTCAATCCGAATAACCTACGACCCAGGCCTGACTCTTACGATGAAAAACATTTTTTTTTAAATCTTATCCTCCACGGAGATTTGAACCGGAGACCACGACGTTTGTAAGCAAGCGCTATAACCACTCAGCTGGCAGTCCACTACGCGGAAATACGGTACGTTAACGTCCACATCCAAGGTGTCTGTCTATCGCCGTATTTCGAAGTTATGAGAATCAATTTCCAACATATTTCTGTCACCATTCGATAAGGTCTCAAAATTTCGTGTCTACAACTGTTAATCATACTGGAAAAAATATCCTGTGCCCTTCATACACATTTCCTTATAAAATTCCATCACAACGATATAGCCATTTAGTCGTCAAAACGTAACAAAAAGACAGAGCCTTACTTCCGTATTTATAATAATATTACTGTGGTTCACACTCACACACTGACTGCGAACAACACCTGAGGGATCATTATAACGTAAAAGAGTGTACACCTACAGCATTGCAAGACTACCTACGATTTGCTTCGCATTGCACCCCTAACTTTGTGATATCTACAGTTTAACATTCAATCAGAATAACGGACGGCCCAGGCGTGACTCTTACGATCAAAAACAATTTTTAAAAGTATTAGCCTCCATGAAGATTTAAACCGGAGACCATGACCCAAACATAAGTAAGCAAGCGCTCTAACCACTCACCTAACTGGCCGCTACACGGAAAAGCAGTATAGAGAAATCCATATTCAACACGTCTGTCTATCGCCATTAAGTAACCTTTCGAAATTAAAAGACAACATGTATTATTTATACATATAATTTTTCAACCAAATGTAGACAGCATTTTTCTTCTTGTTTCAAAGGATAAGTGTGCAAAGTTTCATCAAGATCGGATGAAAACTGTGGATTTGTATGAAGAACAAACAAACAAACATACATGCATACATTCATCATTATATATATAGATTACAAGGACTGTAACAGCCCAATCTCCCAAATCTGCAATACGCTTTCAGACGCCTGTGGACAGTGGTGTATTCGAGAGAGCAGCTAATCTTAAATTATATCAGTGGTGGCGGCGATGTTACATAAACGTCATAGAGAAGTTAGGCCTTCTGTAATTCTGAATATCATTCCAGAAATAGTAAAAGTTTCCTTAACTACTGACAAAAAAAAAAAAACAACGAATAATTTATAATAGATTAATACTTTGTTTTAAATTATCCTTTCCTTCAATCAAGCCACCGACCGATATGTAAATTTAAAGATAAATTGTCAGAAAATTCCCACTGCAACAAAGTTCCAAAAAATTAACACCACATTTGAAACAACAGTAAGGTCCGAAAAATTGTTAGCTGTAAGTAACGGAAGCTTTTTCAAATCATTGTTCCCTTCAAATTTATTTCTACCTTCATTCTCGTTCACCTACACATATCCTCGACATTATGTCAGCCTATTGCGCAACTTGACGTATCAACTCAACTGAAATAAAACTTCTCTGTGTAAATCTATTTTTCTGATCTTGAAGTATGCATAGATTTAAATATTACAATCGCTTGTGTGAACCTTCTCTAGTTCGGGAGTTTGTATGGCCCTTCACAACACTTTAAACAGTCGCCGCCCCCTGCAGACAATTATTACGTGCCCTTTTCAAACCCTTTCAGGGACTTACGACTCTTAACCAACACTTTGCCAAATAACTTGCTCCCCATAAACGTTGATCAGAATTCAATTACCAAATCACAAAAAACTTATAATGTTTCACTCCACCTGCACAGCTTTTCTTTTCCTGTTGTTCGGTGATGGACTGCCTGTTCTCCCGGCTACCCCTACTTATAACATCTCCATATGACGCTACCTCACCCGACGCCAGTAAACACCTCGCGCTTCTGCAATAATTGCGCCACACTCAAAAAGTGCCGAATGGGGCCCAAAACGCTCAAATAAAGCCCTAAATAAACCACCGTAATATTACAGCCCCTTAACTAGATACAAATAATTAATTGAGTCCAAAATTAAGTTTAGAAAAATTCTCTGACAAAGAACAAGCAACTATCTCCTCATCTTTAATGAGGCACAAACAAAAACTTTAGGTAACCAACCCATTACTTACTTAAACTCAAATAGTCGAAAATTGGCTCTAGGGGTACAAAGCCAACCTATCCTGCACGCTCAAACAATTTAGCAGTGCACATTTAATCGAGATACCAGGTTATGGTTTAGGTATCCATAACCAACTAATTTCTTCAACAAAACCTGTTGACCTCATACCATATCGTTAAATAATAAAAAAATACTAATTTTTTAAGTCTTTTAATACTCCGCCAACCTGAAAAGTTTTAAAATTCCGGCGGCAACCCATACTCAGCATCCTAAGACATCATCAAAATCAGATTGCAGTTCTATAATCTCCAAGTATACTGATTCCGCAAAAGGCAGAAAAAAAAAAAAAAAAAAAAAATTATGAACGTTTGGCACATGCCATGCCATTCTACCAAAGAAAACTTTTAAACACCACCAAAATACAATAATTTGTCATGCTTCAAATATTTGATGAAGCTATCATTAATCTCATAACGTCTGACTTTAAGGCATGGTTAAAAAAAAAAAATCTCTGGTAACAGAAAAAACTTTCCTAGAGAACCTATGCTCGGGGTACATAAGTACCAAAACAAATTTTTTGTCACACAGTAGTGGACAAAAGATAACTTTAGAGAGACTTGGTGTGGGTAAAAGATCCCCCTTTGCGTTCACCGTCTCCTCTTTCTGTCCATTTTCTAATAGGCAATATCCTATTCCTCAGCAATTTTATTTTTTTATTTTTTTTAAACTAAAATTATCTTCCTCTACGAACGAAAGCAGACTTCAGGTCGATAACGTAGTCGTCCCCGAACCATAAGTCCATCTCAGTATATCCCAATATGTACATCAAATCCATAACTATATTTTACAAATTACCCCTATTGAGTGTTATTATGTTGTTTTTTCTTTTCTTTCTGAAACGAAAAGAAAAACTCACAAAACAGCAGAGTGACACATCTCTTTCTGAACCTCCGTACACTCAACATGGAATTAAAAAAAAAACATTAACGATTGTATCTTCTCACAGTGCAAAGTTACTCAACTTAACAATACTTAAACAAAAATTTAGATAATTCGACTTAAAATACATTAAATCCAAACTCAATTCTCAGCAGAAATCTTCTGCCATATTATAACCTTCGAGTAGAAGGGGAAAAAATCATCAAACAAAGTAACATGATAATTCCTGTGCCCCAAAATCCAATTAAATCTTTACCCCTGATCCTTCAATTCGAATGCAGTCTTCCTCCTCGTCATCTTCCGAATCAGAAGGATTACCGGAATACTCAAGGAACTACCCAATGGTGTGTCATCTATATCCTTTACTATCCGAGTGGTTTATCCACTACACACACAGTGTTAACCACACAAATCTCACTATCAGCCCCTCCCTTTTCTGTCGCCGTTGGGTGAGACGAGCGACAGTCATTAGTTTTCCGCTCTTCCATTTCAATTTCCTTCAGTACCTTGTCTTTTATGCCCATTATTACCTCCATCTCGAAAATATTGGTGTGGGTTTCCACCGTTATGCAGTTGGCCTCTACCTCGATCATTTCCTCCTGAATTCACTGCCTGAAAATGTTTGTTGCGAAAACCAGGACGTCCCGTCCACTGATGATTCTCGTTTCTCGTATGGTATGGAACTCGTTCCTCCTGCGCATTCAAATTACGCAAAAGATCAACTGTCTCCCCCATAGTCCCTGTTTTCAAGCATACAAAAAATTGCCTACATATTTTTGGTAACTTTGAACCCAGGATATTTATGTACTCATCAGAATACGGATTATTATAATGCTTACCAAGTAAATAATTCTTCATGAAATAATCTGTGTAAAACCAACATAATCTCTCTTTTTATCCCCATCTGCTGACTAAGAGACCAGAAGTATTTAAAAAATATGTTTTTAAATAGTTCGTAGGTTACATTTTCTTTTGTTTGTCTATCACTCCTGTCCCTTCAAATGTTTTAGAACCAAAACCACTTTCCTCCTATCATCCAGCAAACGGAAATAATCTGATTCCTCAAAACTATTTAAAAAATCGAATGGGTACGGATCCCAAACGGCAAAACAGTAAGCGAAATGTGGATACACGAGAGTTTTGATTGTTATCTCTAGTTCTGTTCCCACGCTATCATATAAGCATCATATTAATGGAACAATTAACTTTTATTCCAGTTGTATGCTAGTTATATGACGTGAGGGAGGAGCAGGTAACCCCACCATTAATTATTAATATTTTACTATGCTAATTATTAGACGCGGGTGGGGCCAAATTTAGCCATGCGATGCAGGAGTCTCCGGGACATTATTTATGGATGACAGTAGTTCACGGGTGGCCAACTGAGAATTTAAGAAGTCACTAACTTTTATTGCTGACGCAAAGCATTAACAGGGCCCAGATGGATATAAACTCAATTAGGATATACTGGTGTGTCCAGAACATTATCTACAGACCACAGATTTGCTCACGGGACCGAAAACGATTTATATGATAGGCGGCTCCTGGCTTAAAGCAGCTATCAACCCAAGAAACCTCGTTGGACATCTCCCCTCCGTCGCCAGAAACCAGTTCGTCGGTGTGGCGCCACTCAGGAAAAAACCTAAAATGCTAAGAAGCTTCATTACATCATGTGACATAACAGAAATATTTTTTATAAGAAAATCATATATTTCCCTTGACTGTCGATGAAAATCAATAATATTTACTCTTAGAGAAAAATAATAGGCCAATGTAGGTTGCTATAAAAAGAGTTGGACGCTAACGGAGAAGATAGCATAGATCGGTTGCTTGGAATTATCATTGGTAAAAGAACTTTGCATCTTCGGATATTCCACAATTTCAATGTAGTTCCTAGTGAACTACAATAATGTATAATAAACGAGATTAAAGATAACGGCTAGCGTGTAAGACGCGTAATTTTGTAGCTCGCAAGTTTTTGTATTCAGAAGGTGTTATTTGTGATTACTGTGTTCGTTGCATCGTATAACTTCTCTATTGTGCTGAAAAGAACGTTCCTGTAGAGTCAGAATCAACACAATACTGCCATTCTCGTGTTACTGTGTAATAATGTGCAGAGGCGGACCCGCGGAGGATGAAGCTCCCCCGGCCATGACGGCCGCCCTCGCCGGCATCCCCAACCTGGTGCGAAAGCAAGTGGAGATGGTGCTACAGGGACAAGACACCGTCGACCTCATAGTGCGTGCCTTCAGTGAAGCAGTCACTGCAGCAGTTGTGGAAAATCTACGAAGCAACATTGATTTCAGTGGTGAGAAAATAACCCAGCTGAACGAGTCGATTACCAAGTGCGAGAAAAAGGTATGTGACTTACAAGATAAACTAGCCAGTGTCACTGAAGAACTCGAGCAGTATCAAAGGCGAAATAGCCTCCGCATATTTGGCGTTGCTGAAGAAAAAGGAGAGAATACTGATGCCATTGTGATGGACGTGTTAGAAAATAAACTTGTGGTTAACATTAATTTAGCAGATATTGACAGAAGCAATAGGGCTGGTCGACGTAGACCTGGCGTTAAAAAACCTAGAGCGATAATTGTAAAATTTGTGTCTTATAGGAAGAGGGCAGAAGTTTTTCGCGAAAAACGTAAATTGGCAAAAACTGGTGTCACAATCCGTGAAGATCCCACTGCCGAACGTCTGAAACTGCTGAGTGCAGCAATTGATAAGTTCGGAATTAAAAATGTTTGGACATATGACGGTCGAATTGTAATAAACAATGGAAGTGCAAATACCTCCATCTGCACATTAGTGGAACTTAAAAATATCAAATAAAATTTGCGAGTTCAAATTATAGTACTATAGTAATTTTTGTTTTCTAAATTTTTACAACCAGTATTAATTTTAAGTAACATAATTAATTCTTTTTTTTATTTCTTCTTATCGCAACTAGTTTATATCACTATCTAATTTAATATTTGTATTAGCTGACTTATTATTCCTGTAAAATTAATTTTAAAAGTGTTGGTTGACAGTTGTGGGACATTCGAGCACAAACTCTGCAAATTTTTCGCTCTTCTTCCGGACGTTACTTTTAGCTTACGGCTTCTCGTTTAATTTGGACAGCCCTGTGAATGTCGCCATTGACTCCCCCACCACCGCATTCCAAGCGCACTGACATAACAACCCACCCTAGCTGTGTATCACTGTAAAAAGTAACAGAGATAAGTTCACAAGCACTTCACGTTGCACATATTAGTACACAATCTCTCGTCGCACATTTTGCTGAGTTTCAATATATTTTTGAAACTCCGGATTTGACGTAATTCTTGTCTCGGAGTCATGGTTAAAACCATCAATTAGCGACAACTTCATAGAGTTAAATGGTTACACTCTCTACAGAAATGATAGATTAAAGAGAAGGGGAGGTTCAATATATTTTTGAAACTCCGGATTTGACGTAATTCTTGTCTCGGAGTCATGGTTAAAACCATCAATTAGCGACAACTTCATAGAGTTAAATGGTTACACTCTCTACAGAAATGATAGATTAAAGAGAAGGGGAGGTGGAGTGGCTGCTTACGTCAGATCTAACATAAAAGTTACAATTAGGATTGCCTCCGATAGTACTAGGGATAAATACCCCGAATTTATTTTTCTAGAATTAATTATACAAAACAAAATGTGTTTAATTTCCCCCAAATGCTGGTAATTTAGATTCATTTTATGCAGCCCTATCCTCACTTGTTCCAGAATACGAACATTTAATTTTGATGGGTGATCTTAACACAAACTTATTAAATTATCAACCCTCCACCATAAATTTAAAGCGAACCATTGAAGCTTATGGTTTGAATATTCTCCCACTAAATACCACTCACCATGTCGGAAATAGTCAAATATTAATTGACCTCATTATAATAAAGCAAAACGATAAGATTTTAAACTACGGTCAGCTATGCGTCCCAGGTATATCCGGACATGACATCATACACACTTCATACCATCTAGAAACTCTGAGACACCAACCAAGAACAATAACATACAGAAATCTTAGACAAATTAACTACGAGGCATTACTGACTGACGCGACCAATACGAAATTTACACACTGACTTATATTGACGCTAAAATCGCAAAACTGACCGATATGATTACTGAACTGTATGACAGACACGCCCCACCTAAGAAAAAGAAAGTTAAACGAGCTCCAGCACCATGGCTAACTGAAGACATAAGACAACTTATGAGCGAAAGAGATACTGCTCATAGACTTTGCAGACGAAACTCCTCAGACGATAACTACCAACACTATATAAAACTGCGCAATCGTACTAAGCAAGGCATGAGAAACGCTAAACTTCGTTACGCTCATAAGGTCATTACTGAAAGCACAACCCCTACTGCTTTGTGGAAGAACCTTCGCGCCTTTGGAATTGACAGAAGAATTACATCTCAGATATTCTCTAGACAAGCTCAACAGTCACTTTTCAACTCGGGGAGTCGAAATTGACCCCTCATTAAAAACAAGTAATTCACCAAAATTCGATCGTAAACAACACCCAACAATTTCACTTGTCACTTACGACTACAAAGCAAGTGAGGAAAGCTATTGCGCGAATAAAATCTAATGCAAAATAGGTAGATGACATCGATATCAAAATGTTTAATAACATATTGGATGTAATCACCCCATTTATAAAACATATCTTTAATTTTTCTATTCTTACTGGATCATATCCAAAAGTTTGGAAGATGGCCTTAATCAAACCATTACCAAAGAAAACCTCGCCTGTTGAACCGTTAGATATCGACCAATAAGTTTATTACCTACCATTTCAAAGGCTCTTGAATACGTAGTTCATGATCAAACCACTATGCACCTTAATGCGCACAACAAACTAGATAATTTTCAGTGCGGCTTTCGAAAAAACCGCAGTACGGCGACTGCATTAATAAAGGTAACAGACGACATAAAACTTGCTATGGACAGAAGAAAAATAACAATAGTGATACTTCTTGATTTCAGCAAGGCATTGGACACCGTTGACCTTGACATACTCCTGTCCAAACTGAGGAGATTAAATTTTTCCAGTGGCACTGTTGACTGGTTCGAAGCGTATTTGAGGAACCTTCAGCATTGTGTTACGGATCCCAATGGAAACAGATCGCCATGTGAAACTGCAAACAGTGGTGTCCCTCAGGGCTCAGTCCTGGGGCCACTTCTTTTTTCTATATATATTAACGATGTGGCTAGTATCTTACGTTACTGTTATTACCATCTGTACGCTGACGACCTACAACTATACCTTAGTGCATCACCAAATGATATACTCAATATAATACAGCAAATAAATTCAAACCTTAAGAATCTTTGTGATTGAGCAATGAGACTTGGATTAAAAATCCCTCTAAATCTCAGGCTGTTCTTATTGCTAGTCCAAAACTGATAGGCAGCAACTTCACATCAAATCTCCCAAAAATAAAGCTTCAGGGAACAAATGCGGCTTGGACCAGATGGATAATGTGCGAAGGGTGCAAGCAAATACATCCAGTGAGGACCGTGCGTATGGTGGTTGTAGTTACGTTAGAATGCGGTTTGGACCAGACGGATAATGTGCGAAGGGTGCAAGCAAATACATCCAGTGAGGACCGTGCGTATGGCGGTTGTGGTTACGTTGGAATGCGGCTTGGACCAGATGGATAATGTGCGAAGGGTGCAAGCAAATACATCCAGTGAGGACCGTGCGTATGGCGGTTGTAGTTTCGTTAAAATGCGGCTTGGACCAGACGGATAATGTCGCGAGGGGCGTAAGCAAATACATCCAGTGAGGACCGTGCGTATGGCGGTTGTGGTTACGTTGGAATGCGGCTTGGACCAGATGGATAATGTGCGAAGGGTGCAAGCAAATACATCCAGTGAGGACCGTGCATATGGCGGTTGTGGTTACGTTGGAATGCGGCTTGGACCAGACGGATAATGTGCGAAGGGTGCAAACAAATACATCCAGTGAGGACCGTGCGTATGGCGGTTGTGGTTACGTTGGAATGCGGCTTGGACCAGATGGATAATGTGCGAAGGGTGCAAGCAAATACATCCAGTGAGGACCGTGCGTATGGCGGTTGTGGTTACGTTGGAATGCGGCTTGGACCAGATGGATAATGTGCGAAGGGTGCAAGCAAATACATCCAGTGAGGACCGTGCGTATGGCGGTTGTGGTTACGTTGGAATGCGGCTTGGACCAGACGGATAATGTCGCGAAGGGTGCAAGCAAATACATCCAGTGAGGACCGTGCGTATGGCGGTTGTGGTTACGTTGGAATGCGGCTTGGACCAGATGGATAATGTCGCGAAGGGTGCAAGCAAATACATCCAGTGAGGACCGTGCGTATGGCGGTTGTGGTTACGTTAGAATGCGGTTTGGACCAGACGGATAATGTGCGAAGGGTGCAAGCAAATACATCCAGTGAGGACCGTGCGTATGGCGGTTGTGGTTATGTTGGAATGCGGCTTGGACCAGATGGATAATGTCGCGAGGGGCGTAAGCAAATACATCCAGTGAAGACCGTGCGTATGGCGGTTGTGATTACGTTGGAATGCGGTTTGGACCTGATGGATAATGTCGCGAGGGGCGTAAGCAAATACATCCAGTGAGGACCGTGCGTATGGTGGTTGTGGTTACGTTGGAATGCGGCTTGGACCAGATGGATAATGTCGCGAAGGGTGCAAGCAAATACATCCAGTGAGGACCGTGCGTATGGTGGTTGTGGTTACGTTGGAATGCGGCTTGCGACCAGATGGTAATGTGGCGAAGGGTGCAAGCAAATACATCCAGTGAGGACCGTGCGTATGGGTTGTGTTACGTTAGAATGCGGTTTGGACCAGACGGATAATGTGCGAAGGGTGCAAGCAAATACATCCAGTGAGGACGTGCGTATGGCGGTTGTAGTTACGTTGGAATGCGGCTTGGACCAGTGGATAATGTGCGAAGGGTGCAAGCAAATACATCCAGTGAGGACCGTGCGTATGGCGTTGTGGTTACGTTGGAATGCGGCTTGGACCAGACGGATAATGTGCGAAGGGTGCAAGCAAATACATCCAGTGAGGACCGTGCGTATGGCGTTGTGGTTACGTTGGAATGCGGCTTGGACCAGATGGATAATGTGCGAAGGGTGCAAACAAATACATCCAGTGAGGACCGTGCGTATGGGCGGTTGTGGTTACGTTGGAATGCGGCTTGGACCAGATGGATAATGTGCGAAGGGTGCAAACAAATACATCCAGTGAGGACCGTGCGTATGGCGGTTGTGGTTACGTTGGAATGCGGCTTGGACCAGATGGATAATGTGCGAAGGGTGCAAGCAAATACATCCAGTGAGGACCGTGCGTATGGCGGTTGTGGTTACGTTGGAATGCGGCTTGGACCAGGATAATGTGCGAAGGGTGCAAGCAAATACTCCAGTGAGGACCGTGCGTATGGCGGTTGTGGTTACGTTGGAATGCGGCTTGGGACCAGACGGATAATGTGCGAAGGGTGCAAGCAAATACATCAGTGAGGACCGTGCGTATGGCGGTTGTGGTTACGTTGGAATGCGGCTTGGACCAGACGGATAATGTGCGAAGGGTGCAAGCAAATACATCCAGTGAGGACCGTGCGTATGGCGGTTGTGGTTACGTTGGAATGCGGCTTGGACCAGACGGATAATGTGCGAAGGGCAAGCAAATACATCCAGTGAGGACCGTGCGTATGGCGGTTGTGGTTACGTTGGAATGCGGCTTGGACCAGATGGATAATGTGCGAAGGTGCAAACAAATACATCCAGTGAGGACCGTGCGTTATGGCGGTTGTGGTTACGTTGGAATGCGGCTTGGACCAGATGGATAATGTGCGAAGGGTGCAAGCAAATACATCCAGTGAGGACCGTGCGTATGGCGGTTGTGGTTACGTTGGAATGCGGCTTGGACCAGATGGATAATGTGCGAAGGGTGCAAGCAAATACATCCAGTGAGGACCGTGCGTTGGCGGTTGTGGTTACGTTGGAATGCGGCTTGGACCAGACGGATAATGTGCGAAGGGTGCAAGCAAATACATCCAGTGAGGACCGTGCTATGGCGGTTGTGGTTACGTTGGAATGCGGCTTGGACCAGATGGATAATGTGCGAAGGTGCAAGCAATACATCCAGTGAGGACCGTGCGTATGGCGGTTGTGGTTACGTTAGAATGCGGTTTGGACCAATGGATAATGTGCGAAGGGTGCAAGCAAATACATCCAGTGAGGACCGTGCGTATGGCGTTGTGGTTACGTTAGGAATGCGGCTTGGACCAGATGGATAATGTCGCGAGGGTGCGTAAGCAAATACATCCAGTGAAGACCGTGCGTATGGCGGTTGTGATTACGTTGGAATGCGGTTTGGACCTGATGGATAATGTTGCGAGGGGCGTAAGCAAATACATCAGTGAGGACCGTGCGTATGGTGGTTGTGGTTACGTTGGAATGCGGCTTGGACCAGATGGATAATGTCGCGAAGGGTGCAAGCAAATACATCCAGTGAGGACCGTGCGTATGGCGGTTGTAGTTTCGTTAGAATGCGGCTTGGACCAGACGGATAATATCGCGAGGGGCGTAAGCAAATACATCCAGTGAGGACCGTGCGTATGGCGGTTGTAGTTACGTTAGAATGCGGTTTGGACCAGACGGATAATGTGCGAAGGGTACAAGCAATACATCCAGTGAGGACCGTGCGTATGGCGGTTGTGGTTACGTTGGAATGCGGCTTGGACCAGATGGATAATGTCGGCGAAGGGTGCAAGCAAATACATCCAGTGAGGACCGTGTGTATGGTGGTTGTAGTTACGTTAGAATGCGGTTTGGACCAGACGGATAATGTGCGAAGGGTGCAAGCAAATACATCCAGTGAGGACCGTGCGTATGGGCGGTTGTGGTTACGTTGGAATGCGGCTTGGACCAGATGGATAATGTCGCGAAGGGTGCAAGCAAATACATCCAGTGAGGACCGTGCGTATGGTGGTTGTAGTTACGTTAGAATGCGGTTTGGACCAGACGGATAATGTGCGAAGGGTGCAAGCAAATACATCCAGTGAGGACCGTGCGTATGGCGGTTGTGGTTACGTTGGAATACGGCTTGGACCAGATGGATAATGTGCGAAGGGTGCAAGCAAATACATCCAGTGAGGACCGTGCGTTATGGCGGTTGTGGTTATGTTGGAATGCGGCTTGGACCAGATGGATAATGTCGCGAGGGGCGTAAGCAAATACATCCAGTGAGGACCGTGCGTATGGCGGTTGTGATTACGTTGGAATGCGGTTTGGACCTGATGGATAATGTCGCGAGGGGCGTAAGCAAATACATCCAGTGAGGACCGTGCGTATGGCGGTTGTGATTACGTTGGAATGCGGTTTGGACCTGATGGATAATGTCCGCGAGGGGCGTAAGCAAATACATCCAGTGAAGACCGTGTGTATGGCGGTTGTGGTTATGTTGGAATGCGGCTTGGACCAGATGGATAATGTCGCGAGGGGCGTAAGCAAATACATCCAGTGAAGACCGTGCGTATGGCGGTTGTGATTACGTTGGAATGCGGTTTGGACCTGATGGATAATGTCGCGAGGGGCGTAAGCAAATACATCCAGTGAGGACCGTGCGTATGGTGGTTGTGGTTATGTTGGAATGCGGCTTGGACCAGATGGATAATGTCGCGAAGGGTGCAAGCAAATACATCCAGTGAGGGACCGTGCGTATGGCGGTTGTAGTTTCGTTAGAATGCGGCTTGGACCAGATGGATAATGTGCGAAGGGGTGCAAGCAAATACATCCAGTGAGGACCGTGCGTATGGCGGTTGTGGTTATGTTGGAATGCGGCTTGGACCAGATGGATAATGTCGCGAGGGGCGTAAGCAAATACATCCAGTGAAGACCGTGCGTATGGCGGTGTAGTTACGTTAGAATGCGGCTTGGACCAGATGGATAATGTCGCCAAGGGTGCAAGCTAATACATCCAGTGAGGACCGTGCGTATGGCGGTTGTAGTTACGTTGGAATGCGGTTTGGACCAGATGGATAATGTGCGAAGGGTGCAAGCAAATACATCCAGTGAGGACCGTGCGTATGGCGGTTGTGGTTACGTTGGAATGCGGCTTGGACCAGATGGATAATGTCGCGAAGGGTGCAAGCAAAATACATCCAGTGAGGACCGTGCGTATGGCGGTTGTGGTTATGTTGGAATGCGGCTTGGACCAGATGGATAATGTCGCGAGGGGCGTAAGCAAATACATCCAGTGAGGACCGTGCGTATGGCGGTTGTAGTTACGTTGGAATGCGGTTTTGGACCAGACGGATAATGTGCGAAGGGTGCAAGCAAATACATCCAGTGAGGACCGTGCGTATGGCGGTTGTGGTTATGTTGGAATGCGGCTTGGACCAGATGGATAATGTCGCGAGGGGCGTAAGCAAATACATCCAGTGAGGACCGTGCGTATGGTGGTTGTGGTTACGTTGGAATGCGGCTTGGACCAGATGGATAATGTCGCGAAGGGTGCAAGCTAATACATCCAGTGAGGACCGTGCGTATGGCGGTTGTAGTTCCTTTGGAATGCGGCTTGGACCAGATGGATAATGTCGCGAAGGGTGCAAGCAAATACATCCAGTGAGGACCGTGCGTATGGTGGTTGTAGTTACGTTGGAATGCGGTTTGGACCAGACGGTAATGTGGCGAAGGGTGCAAGCAAATACATCCAGTGAGGACCGTGCGTATGGCGGTTGTGGTTACGTTGGAATGCGGCTTGGACCAGATGGATAATGTCGCGAAGTTTGCAAGCAAATACATCCAGTGAGGACCGTGCGTATGGTGGTTGTAGTTACGTTAGAATGCGGTTTGGACCAGACGGATAATGTCGCGAAGGGTGCAAGCAAATACATCCAGTGAGGACCGTGCGTATGGCGGTTGTGGTTACGTTGGAATGCGGCTTGGACCAGATGGATAATGTCGCGAAGGGTGCAAGCAAATACATCCAGTGAGGACCGTGCGTATGGCGGTTGTGGTTATGTTGGAATGCGGCTTGGACCAGATGGATATTGCCGCGAGCGGCGTAAGCAATTACATCCAGTGAGACCGACTGGGGCGGTGTAATGGTTAGCGTTCTCGCCTCGCATTCGGGAGGACGGCGGTTCGATTCCTCGTCCTGGCATCCAGATTTGGGTTTTCCATGGTTTCCCCAAATCACTCCAGGCAAATGCCGGGATGTTTGCTTCAAAACCCCATGGACGAATTCCTTCCCATTCCTTGCCGTCATCCTTGCCCCCCATCCTTTCCCGTCTCTAAAGACCTCGATATTGAAAAGAGATGTAAAGCAGTTACAAAAAAAAAAAAAAAAAAAAAAAAAAAAAAGAAAAAAAAAAAAAAAAAACACATCCAGTGAGGACCGGGAAGGGTGGAACCAAGACCAGAGGGTTAATTTCGCGAAAGGCGCAGGCAAATACATCCAGTGAGCGCCGTACGTAAGGCGGTTGTGGTTACGATGGATTGCGGCTTGGTTCAGAGGGATAATGTCGCGAAGGGCGGAAGCAAATCCATTCAGTGAGGGCCGTGCCTATGGTGGTGGCGGTTATGTTGGAATGCTGCTTTGACCAGAGGAATTTTGTCGGGAAGGGCGCAAGGAATTATCTCCTGTTAGGCACGTGCGTAAGGCGCTTGTTGTGACGTTGGAATGCTGCCTGGACCAGAGGGATAATGTCGCGAAGATCTCAAGGAAATACATCCAGTGAGGTTCGCCTATGGTGGATGCTGTTATGTTTGAAATCGGCTTGGATAAAGCGATAATTGCGCAAAGGGCGCTTGGAAATACACCAGTGATGGCCGTGCGTTAGGCGGTTGTGGTTACGTTGGAATGTGGCTTGGACCAGAGGGATAATGTCGCGAAGGGCGCAAGCAAATACATCCTGTTAATGCTGTGAGTATTGTGGTTGCGGTTACGTTGGAATGCGGCTAAGACGATAGGAATAATTTCGCGAAGGGCGCAATGAAATACCTCCTGTGAGGGACGTGCGTAAGGCGGTAGTGGTTAGCTTAGAAATCGGCTTGGATAAGTGGGATACTGTCGCGAACGGCGGGTGTGAGGGTAGTGAGAGTGGCGGTTGCGGTTACATTCAAATATGGCTTGGACTAGAGGAATGATTTCGCGTAGAGCGCAGGCAAATACTGTACATCAAGTGATGGCCGTGCGTAAGGCGGTTGTGATTACATTGGAATGTGGCTTGGAACCGTAGGGAGCAAGCAAATACTTCTAGTGAGGGCCGTGCGTATGGCGGTTGTGGTTAGGTTGGAAATCTGCGTGGATAAGTGGGAAAATTTCGCGAAAGGCACAAGCAGATAAATCCTGTGAGGGCCGTGAGAATGGCGGTTGCGGTTACGTTGGAATGCGGCTTTCACAAGAGGAATAATTTCGGGAAAATCGCAAGGAAATACCTTCTGTGACGGAAGTGCGTAAGGCACTTGTAGTGTCATTGGATTGCAGTTTTGACGAGAAGGATTATGACGTGAAGGGTGCAAGAAAATACTTCCCTTGAGGTTGGTGGGTAAGGGCGGTTGTGGTTAGGTTGGACTGCGGGTTGGACCAGAGGACTAATTTCAGGAAGGGCGCAAGCCAATACTTCCCGTGAGGGCCGTGCGAATGCCTGTTGTGATTACGTTGGAATGCGGCTTGGATGAGAGGGATAATTTTGTGAAGAGCACAAGCAAATACATCCAGTGGGGGCCGTGATTATAACGGTTGCGGTTACGTTGGAATGCGGCTTGGAAAAGAGGGATAATGTCTCGAAAGGCGCAAGCAGATACATACTGTGAGGGCCATTAGAATGGTGATATCGGTGACATTGGAATTGCGGCTTTGACCAGACAAATAATTCTCGAAGGAGGGAAGGAACTACCTGCTGTGAGGGATGTGCGTAAGGCGGTTGTTGTGACGTTCGAATGCGGCTTGGTCCAGAGGGATAATATCGTGAATGGCGCAAACTAATATTTCCAGTGAAGGCCGTGTATAAGGCGTTTGTAGTGACGTTGGAATACGGCATGGACCAGAGGGATAATGTCATGAAGGGCGCAAGCAAATACATCCTATGGTGGCCGTGCGTAAGGCGGTTGTGATTACGTTGGAATGCTGCCTGGCGCAAGCAAATACATCCAGTCAGGGCCGTAGGTAAGGCGTTTGTGGTGACGTTGGAATACGGTATTGGACCAGAGGGATAATGTCGTGAAGGGCGCAAGCAAATACATCCAGTGAGGGCAGTGTGTAAGGCGTTTGTGTTGACGTTGGAATACGGGTTGGACCAGAGGGATAATTTCGTGAAGGGCGCAAGCAATTTCATCCAGTGGGGGGCCGTGCGTAAGGCGTTTGTGGTGACGTTGGAATACGGCTTGGACCAGAGGAATAATGTCGTGAAGGGCGCAAGCAAATACATCCAGTGAGGGCCGTGTGTAAGGCGTTTGTGGTGACGTTGGAATACGGCTTGGACCAGAGGGATAATTTCGTGAAGGGCGCAAGGAAATACATCGAGTGGGGGCCGTGCGTAAGGCGGTTGTGGTTACGTTGGAATACGGCTTGGACCAGAGCGATAATTTCGTGAAGGGCGCAAGCAAATACATCCAGTGAGGGCCGTGTGTAAGGCGTTTGTGGTGACGTTGGAATACGTCTTGGACCAGAGGGATAATTTCGTGAAGGGCGCAAGCAAATACATCCAGTGAGGGCCGTGTGTAAGGCGTTTGTGGTGACGTTGGAAAACGGCTTGGACCAGAGGAATAATTTCGTGAAGGGCGCAAGGAAATACATCCAGTGAGGGCCGTGGGTAAGGCGGTTGTGGTTACGTTGGGATGCTGTCTGGTCCAGAGGGATAATTTCGTGAAATAGGCAAGCAAATACATCCAGTGAGGGCCGTGTGTAAGGCGTTTGTGGTGACGTTGGAATACGGCTTGGACCAGAGGGATAATTTCGTGAAGGGCGCAAGCAAATACATCCAGTGGGGGGCCGAGCGTAAGGCGTTTGTGGTGACGTTGGAATACGTCTTGGACCAGAGAGATAATTTCGTGAAGGGCGCAAGCAAATACATCCAGTTAGGGCCGTGTGTAAGGCGTTTGTGGTGACGTTGGAAAACGGGTTGGACCAGAGGGATAATTTCGTGAAGGGCGCAAGGAAATACATCCAGTGGGGGACCGTGCGTAAGGCGGTTGTGGTGACGTTGGAATACGGCTTGGACCAGAGAGATAATTTCGTGAAGGGCGCAAGCAAATACATCCAGTGGGGGCCGTGCGTAAAGCGGTTGTGGTTACGTTGGAATGCTGTCTGGTCCAGAGGAATAATTTCGTGAAGGGTGCAAGCAAATACATCCAGTGAGGGCCGTGTGTAAGGCGTTTGTGGTGACGTTGGAATACGGCATGGACCAGAGGGATAATTTGGTGAAGGGCGCAAGGAAATACATCCAGTGAGGGCCGTGCGTAAGGTGGTTGTGGATACGCTGGGATGCTGTCTGGTCCAGAGGGATAATTTCTTTAAGGGTGCAAGCAAGTACATCCAGAGAGGGCCGCGCGTAAGGCGGTTGTGGTTACGTTTGAATGCTGTCTGGTCGAGAGGGATAATGTCGTGAAGGTGGCAAGCAAATACATCCAGTGAGGGCCGTGTGTAAGGCGTTTGTGGTTACGTTGGAATGCTGTCTGGTCGAGAGGGATAATATCTTGAAGGGCGCAAGCAAATACACCCAGTGAGGGCCTTGTGTATGGCGTTTGTAGTGACGTTGGAATACGGCTTGAACAGGAGGGATAATTTCGTGAAGGGCGCAAGGAAATACATCCAGTGAGGGCCGTGCGTAAGGCGGTTGTGGTTACGTTGGGATGCTGTCTGGTCCAGTGGGATAATTTCGTCAAGGTTGCAAGCAAGTACATCCAGAGAGGGCCGCGCGTAAGGCGGTTGTGGTTACGTTGGAATGCTGTCTGGTCGATAGGGATAATGTCGTGAAGGGGGCAAGCAAATACATCCAGTGAGGGCCGTGTATAAGGCGTTTCTGGTGACGTTGGAATAGGGCTTGGACCTGAGGGATAATTTCGTGAAGGGCGCAAGCAAATACATCCAGTGGGGGCCGTGCGTAAGGCGGTTGTGGTTACGTTGGAATGCTGTCTGGTCCAGAATGATAATTTCTTGAAGGGCGCAAGGAAATACATCCAGTGAGGGCCGTGACTATGGCGGTTGCGGTTACGTTGGAATGCGGCTTTCACAAGAGGAATAATTTCGGGAAGATTGCAAGGAAATGCCTCTCGTGAGGGAAGTGCGTAAGGCGCTTGTGGTGACACTGGATTGCGGTTTTGACCAGAAGGATTATGTCGCGAAGGGTGCAAGTAAATACTTCCAGTGTGGGCCGTGCGTAAGGCGGTTGTGGTTATGTTGGAATGCGGCTCTGACCAGAGGAATAATTTCCGGAATGGCGCAAGCAAATACTTTCAGTGAGGGCCGTGTGTATGGGTGTTGTGGTTACGTTGGAATGCGGCTTGGACCAGAGGGATAATTTCGCTGAGGGCGCAAGGAAATATCTCCAGTAAGGGCCGTGCACAATGCGGTTGTGGTTACTTTGGCATGCGGCTTGGATAAGAGGGATAATGTCGCGAAGGGCGCAAGCAAATACATCCTGTTAGGGCCGTGAGAATGGCGGTTGCAGTTACGTTGGAATCCGGCTTGGACCAAAGGAATAAATTCGCGAAGGCCGCTTGCATATAGATCCAGTGAGGCCGTTCGTAAGGCGGTTGTGGCTACGTTGGAATGCGGCATGGACCAGAATAATAATTTCGCGTAGGGTGCAAGGAAATACCTTCAGTGAAAGACGTGCGTAAGGCGATTAGGGTGACGTTGGAATGTTGCTTGGACCAGAGGGATAATGTCACGAATGGCGCGAGCAAAGAAATCCAGTGATGGCGATGTATAAGGGAGTTGTGGTGACGTTGAAATTCTGCTAGGACCAGAGGGATAATCTCTCGAAGGGCGCGAGCAAATACATTCAGTAAAGGCTTTGGGTAAGGCGGTGTGGTTACGTTACAATGCAGCTTGGACCAGATTAATAATGTCGGGATGGGGCGCAAGGAAATACCTCCAGTGCGTAAGGTGGTTGTAGTTACATTGGAATGCGGCCTGGATAAAAGGGGTAATACCTGGAATTGCGCATGCAAATGCATCCAGTGAGGGCCGTGAATATGGAGGTTGCGGTTACGTTGGAGTATGGTTTAGATCAGAGGAATAATTTTTGCGAAGGGCGCAAGGAAATACCACCTGTGACGGACGTGCATAATGCGTTTGTGGTGACGTTGGAATGCGTCTTGTATTAGATGGATAGTGTCGCGAAGGGCGCAAGCAAATACATCCAGTGAGGGCCGTGCGTACGGTCGTTGTGTATACGTTGGGATGCGGCTTGGACATGAGGGATATTGACGCGAAGGGCGCAAGAAAAATTCATTCTGTGAGGGCCTCGATTATGGCGGTTTCGGTTAAGACGGATTGCGTCTTGGACCAGAGAAATAAGGGCGAAGGGCGCAAGGAAATAACTTCTGAGAGGGACGTGTGTAAGGCGGTTGTTGTGACGTTGGAATGTGGGTTGGTCCAGATGGATAATGTCGCAAAGGGAGCAAGCAAATACACCTTGTGAGGGCCGTGATAATTGCGGTTGCGGTTACGATGGATTTCGTCTTGAACCAGAGGTATATTTTCGCGAAGGGCGCAAGAAGATCCCTCATGTGAGGGATGTATTGTAAAGCAGTTGTGGTAGAGTTGGAATGCGGCATGGAACAGATGAATAATGCCGTGAAGGGTGCGAGCAAATAGATCCAGTGTGGACCGTTCGTAAGGTGGATGCTGTTACGTTGGAATGCGGCTTGGAGCAGAAGGAAATTGTCGCTATGTGCTAAAGCTAATACATCCAGTGAGGGCCTTTCGTACGTCAGTTGTGTTTACGTTGGAATGCGGCTTGGACATGAGGGATAATGTCGTGAAGGGTGCAAGCAAATTTATTCTCTACGGTCCTTGAGTATTGCGGTTGCGGTTACGTTAGTTGCGTTTTGGACCAGACGAATAAATTCGCGAAGGGCGCAAGGAAATAGCTCCTATGAGGGCCATGGTTACGTTGGAATGCGTCTTGTACCAGAGGGATAATGATGCGAATGGCGCAAGTAAATATATCCAGTGAGGGCCGTGCGTAAGGAGATTTGCTTTCGTTGGAATGCGGCTTGGACCAGACGGATAATTTAATGAAGGGTGAAAGAAAATGAATCCTGTGAGGGCCATGCGGGAGACGGTTCCGGTTACGTTGAAATGTGGCATGAACCAGAGGGATAATTTCGCGAAGGGCGCAAGGAAATACCTCCTGTGATGGTCGTTCGGAAGGCGGTTGTAGTTACGTTGGAATGCGGCTTGGATAAGAGGAGTAATGTCGGGGATGGCGCAAGCAAATATATCCTGTGACGGCCGTGAGAATGGCTGTTGGATTTACGTTGGAATGCGGCCTGGACCAGAGGGATAAGTCGTGACGGGCTAGAGCAAGTACACCCTGTGAAGGATGCTCGTAAGGGTGGTTGTGGTGAAGTTGGCATGCGGCTTGGACCAGAGGGATAATGTCGTGAAGGCCGCAAGCAAATACATTCAGTGAGGGACGTGGGTATGACAGTTGGATTCACGTTGGAATGCCGCTGGACCAGAGGGACAATCTCGTGACGGGCTCAATCAAGTACAAACTGTCAGGGATGCTCGTAAGGTGGTTGTGGTGAAGTTGGAATGCGGTTTGACCAGTGGGATCATGTCACGAAGTGCGCAACCAATTATATTCTGTGAAAGCCATGCGTAAGGTGGTGGCGGTCAGTTTGGAATGCGGCTTGGCCCCGAGGGATAACGTTGCGAAGGGCGCGAGCAAATTCATTCAGTGGGGCCTTGCGTAAGGCGGTTGTGACTAGGTTACAATGTGTTGGACTACAGGATTAATGTCACGTTGGGCGCAAGGAAATACCTTCTGTGATGGGCGTGCGTAAGGCGGTTGTAGTTACGTTGGAATGCGGCTTGGATAAGAGGGGTAATGTCGCGAATGGCGCATGAAAATACATCCAGTGTGTGCTGTGCGTAAGGCGGTTGCGATTACTTTGGATTTCGGCTTGGATTCGCGAATGGCGTAAGCAAATACAACCTGTAGGGCCGTGCGTAAGGCGGTTGCGGTTACGTTGGTATGTGGCTTGGTCCAGAGGGATAATGTCGCGAAGGGCGCAAGTAAATACATCCTTTGAGGGCCGTGCATAAGGCGGTTGCAATTATGTCGGAATACCCCGTGGACCTGAAAGAAAGTTTCGTCTATTCACATCTGGGAGATTTATGCGTAATTCGGTTTCGGTTAGTTAGGAATACGCTGTGGACCAGAAGGAAAATGTCATCTACTCACATCTGTGAAGTTGTGTGCATAATCCGGTGCAGTTAGGTTTTAATGCGGCCTGGACCAGAAGGAAAATGTCGTCTGTTCACATCTGTTGGTTTTTGTGCGTAATGCGGTTGTGGTTAGGTTGGATAACGGCCTGGACCATAAGGAAAATTTTATCGATACATCTGTGAGATCTGTGGGTAAAGTGGTTGTGGTTAGCTTGGAATGCAGCGTGAACTAGAAGGATAATGTCACCTAAGACACATGTAATTTCCGGAATATCGGATCTCAAAACAAACAAAAAAATAATAATAATAATTTCTAAAAAATGTGTCCTATGTTACGATAAACTTAACGTCATAATTTCCCAGTGACAACATTACATATATCCAAGAAATTCAATTGTCGGTAATAATTAAGTATATGATTTCTCTGTGAAAATATAAACATTTTCTTCACGTAGAAATTACCACCAGGCGATATAATCTGTTGCGTTCTAAACGTAAAAATGTGATGTTTAATTATTTTTAAATAAATTAAGTAATGTTTAATGAAATAAATTATGGAATTTTAATCATTTTTAAGTGTGTTTAAATAATTTTACACAATATCAATCGAATTCTTGTGGAATCTGATCTCTGTCAGACACAGTTTCTGATATCATTGTATCAATGTCTTCACTGTCAGATTCATTCAACTCAATATCGACACGAGATCTTTTCTCCGGTAGTAGCATACATTCAATTTGTGGATGTAATGTGGGTGGATCAATTTCCCATAGTGTTAAGCCTTCCTTTGTTTCTTTTAAAGTAGTTTGTTTTGGTTTTCCTAATCGCTAATGGTGTTTCTTTTATCTTCTTTGCTTAAAAATTCACCTATGCTATGGTTGGTTTACCGTTGAGGAAGAGAACAGTTTCTCAATTCCACTGTATTGCTTAGCACTGTCTGTGCATATCTTGGAGGTGTTACGGTGAATGTACCTGTGGATATATGGCCACAATTCCCTTTTGGTTTTAGAAGTCACTTTGAAAAATAGGCCAGACTTGGTTTCATTACAATATAGACCTAGGACGGTAGTTGTCATTTGCTCTGTCAGACGGCCGCGATTGTATTTTCTTTATGTTAGAAATGTTTAATCGATTTGTACCGTTTTGTCTTCGCCACCCAATACAATTTCAGCACGAGAAAGATATAACTTCCGCCACTTCCCGACAATAGCTATAGTAGTCTAAGATTGTACTCCAACTCACTTCTTTGCCATTACTTTAGTAATGCCAAGATGTAAGATTCTCATATACATCACTGATTTTTATGTCGATGGAGAAACTAAGAATTATGGCCAGAGTTTCTTTAAAAGAAATTCGACAGGAAGACCCATCGAAAAACGTACCTGTACAAGGATTTATGGTATTGCGGCACCACCACTTTATCTTTTTTGTCCTTCCTGAGGAACATATCCATATCCAGCCCATCTTTTTCGAAGAGGAATTTTCAACCATCACTGGAAGACCAAAAACTGTTGGTGGAGTTGTCGAACGTGCAGGAATCAATTTTATTTCTTTAAAAAATGAATAATTTGTTCCTTCGTTGCTATTAAATTGCTAAATGATGTATACGTAGATGTTGAAATTCTCTAATAGTGGATGTATCAAAGGATTTTTTTCTCACACTTTTGAAGAAGTAGTGTCATCAGTAAAAGCAACGACTTACTATATCGTAAAGAATGTTGCTATGGCGACGGTTTGTAATTGGAATGGTGACTTCAAGTTAAAGGCGCTATTAATTTCTATTTATAAAGAAGCATCTTAAAGTTATATATGACGACCTTAATTTTTTTGTTTTGCTCATTATGATAAATGTACGTCGAAATATTTACCTCCGAAAGAAATTTCTTTAATTACAAATAGGTTGGGTGGGGGCGGTGGGGGCGGTCCGCCCCGGGTGTCACCCGTTTGGGGGTGACACCCACATTTCGAAAATAGTAATCGAAATTAGTGTGACACAAAAAAATTAATAAACTTCTTTTATCCTTTGGTGTCGAAACCGTCTAGTTTTATTGTTATGAATATTTGTTTTTAGGTTGATCTAGCGCTTTTTCAAATGCAATTCAGGCAGCTGTGCTCATTCGTTATAGTAGAATATAATTGTTGGCAATACCGTGCGCTTAAACAAAGAGAGCACCGCTCTGTAGCTCCAACAATCACAAGAAATCGTTCATTGTTGTGCTTGCCGTCCGTCACTGTTGTTTGGTTTGTTAGAAGCGGCGGTGGATATAATGTAAGTTTTATTGCATAAAAAGAGGAAGTTTTAAAATTAAAGTTTATGTATAATTGCTAAAATCATAGTAATTAGACAGTTAAATTGTAAATCCTCGAAAATATTTGGAGAAAATTTGGAAATGAAAACCAAGCGTATGTCGGAATACGCGTAGTCTAGGTTTTAAAATTGTTTTGCTTATTTAGAATTCCATTAGCTTTCAAGCTAAGATTTAAAAGTGCTTTGAAGTTTTTCTAGTAATTTTTTAATTTATTATCTGACAGATTCGTGATGTACAAACTGAGTACATTTCGCGTTATCCGATTTACACTCTGCGTACCTGCCTATTATCGACAGTGCACCTATATTCGACATGAAATCGTATCATGTTCGAATTTATGCTAGTAAAAACTGTGCATTAAACTAGCAATACTGTCAGGTTTCAAATCAATCTGAACGGGTCCAAGTGTTCGTTGATGGTATCGTCCGTCGTTGGTAATCAGTTTTTGTAAAGCTTGTGTTTAAAACAGTCGGAACCGTAACTGTTGTGTATAGAACTGTAATGTAAATTATATATATTTAAAACTGTAAAGGAAATGAAATGTAAATTGTTAAACTATGTAAATAGAACTGTAAAGTAATGAAATGTGAATTGTCATAAAACGCAAAGAACTTGGCTGTGTGGCTGATAAGGCCGAAAGCCATTTAAATAAATAAATAAAAAAAGTCGGAACCGCGTATCTTGCTAGCGAAATCGTAACATTAGTAAGCACTTAAATTCTAGGTTCATGTAAGTTTGCTATGCTTTCTTCTGATCGAGAATATGCAAATATGATCGCGATGAAATAAATAAGCGTATGATTCTCTATGAATTTTCCATAATAAATTTAGAGAAGAAGAAAATTTGTATTATGGGTAACCCCTCTGTCGAATACAGGTGTATTCCTTAAATCGACAGGGATGTCGAACTTTTGTTCCTGATCAAACTGAGCGAACATTCAAGCCGTTTACAACATTTTTATTTATATGCTACATAGCGGCGCTAGAAATGTAAAATTAACACGTGAAGACGGTCTTCAGTACATACAATGTCATATTTAGAAGTCTGTAGCTACGTGTATCTTAGGCGGATAGTAAAATACTTCACTTGTGAAGTACTTCATGTAAAGACGGCAGATACCGCAAAGGCATGTTCTTATATTACCTAAGCCGTTTTTTTTTTTTTTTTTTTTAAATTCGTTGTTTTTATATTGCATTTATTGTTCTATTTTTATGAAGGAACTTAATGTAGAGTTGCTTCTCTGACTATACAGTCTCTCCCAGGGTCTCACGACTTGTGGGACCCGGATTCTGGGTTTGCACCGATGGAACCCCATCTGGGTCTGGAATTGCTTCTACTTGGATCAAGCCACTTCTGTTAACTTTCCTCTCGATATCCCTTGCGAAGTCATTTAAATACAACCTATGTTAACGTTTCAACAACAAATGATTGGGTAGTTTTCGATTTTTAAAAATTTATAGCGAAATATTATGGTCGCCCTATAGTTACACTGGCAAAAATTAGAATCTCACCATGCATACAGGAATGGTAGAATTTTAGGAAACTTTGAAGATATATCCAGGGCCATACCCAGAAGAAATGATAGCAAATGGAAATGGATCAGGATAAGTTATTACCTTTAGATACAGTTTTCAGTAAGAAATGCGTCCAACTTGAGCACCAATGCATTCGTGGATTCTTGCCGACATTGAATCAACAAGTGTTTCGAATGTCTTCTTGGGGTATTTCTCTTTAGCCTGCATGTCTTTTGCAGTCAGTTATTGCGCAGTTTGTGCTGGGTCACCATGTGATCAAATGTGTCTACTCCTGGTATCCCAGACATGCTCTATTGGGGACAAATCTGGGGACTGTGCTGTTCAAATTGTGATCGAAACTCCTTGCAAGGCTTGTGTAACGATGGCCGCAATATGAGGACGGGCATTATCTTGTTGTAAGATGCGATTTGAATGGTGAACATGAAGGGTATCACAATAAGATGCAGTACCCTGTCCACATAGTGGTGGGCTGTCATTGTGCCTTCAATTTTTTTTTTTTTTTTTTTTTTATTTTATTTTTTTTATTTTTTTTGTAACAGTTTAACGTCCCTTTTAACAACGTGGTCTTTAGAGACGGGAAAGGATGGGGGCAAGGAATGGGAAGGAATTCGGCCATGGCCTTTTGAAGGAAGCATCCCGGCATTCACCTGGAGTGATTTGGGGAAACCATGGAAAACCCAAATCTGGATGCCCGGACGGGGATTCGAACCGCCGTCCTCCCGAATGCGAGGCCAGAACGCTATCCGTTACACCACCACGCTCGTGTGTGCTTCAACAACAGCCGACTCAGTCATGCTGTCGAAACTGATTGCCGCCAAAAAATGACACCGGTGACTGCATTTGTGTGATGTTCTGAAATCACAGCAGGTAAGCCGTTTTCCAATACGCCTCCGAACATGTCGTGAATTATCACTTTGCCACAGACAGAATCGAGACTCGTCTGTAAACACAAATGTACGCCATTCACATGTCCTTTTATGTTTTGCATTACGCCAGGTTAGATGATGCTGGCAATGAAATCAGATTAATGGGACACATTGCATAGGGTTCAGAGAGCGTACTCCAGCTTCAAGCAATTGGTTTTCAATCGTCCGGGGAGGGGGGTGACTCTCTCTGTAACCACTGTTTGGATCTGGCCTGCAGTCAACCATTTGCCAGCAGCAGCCACCCACACAATTTGGCGGTCTTCACGTGCTGTTATCCATCAGTATAGACCTGGAGTATTAGAGCTTTCTTTCATCACTGTGTAACAAGTCTGTATACTGACAATGCACTACGGCCAATCCTTTGGGAGATTTCACGATATGATGCACCTTTTTAAAACACGTCAATTCTCCGACCTCTCTCACAGTTTAGACATTTGAGTGTATAGAGTTGTCACTCTTCGCCTGGGCATACTTAGCCAACAAGAACTCGTGGACAACAAAGTGTCATGTTACACCACACTGTACGCCACTAGTACGTTAAAAGAATATAAAAAATAGCAATTTACATAATAGATAGCACCGTAATTCTCATATTATTACATGTAAAACTTTCAATTTTAAATCATTTAATACTCTTCATGTGGGCATACTTGGGGCCAAATTTCATTCATTTATCACAACATCGTATGGGTGTTGGGATTTTAATTTGCGCCAGTGTGTGTATCAGTTGCTACGTGTAAAGGTCGAGCTCTATTTTGCCAATACTGGTCTGTACCGTCACCGCAACGACAGTCGGCCGAGTGGCAGCTCGCCCCCTCGCGTCCACAATTTTCCATAGCTCGCCCATGTTCCTACCCGGTCTTTAGTCTCCTTTAACGTTTTCAAGTGATTGTTACAGGGAATCAGTGTTGGGGATGACAGGTAGGTTTGATACCTTTACTTTATCACAGTTTTGGTACGAAAGCATTAAAATACTTTTTTATCTGACTCATGTAATCACCTATCTGGTTGATCTTTTATGTACAAAAATAGTATCCCAGCGCAGCAGTACCGGATTAACCACGTAGCAGGAGGTAGCAAATGCCACTAGGGGGCCTCGCGCCTCCTTGGGGGCCCCGCACCTAGGCTAGATGGGCGACCTTTTTTGTTTTAGCTCCACAATTTTCCCCAGGACGGCAAAAATCAAGGGCCTCTTCACATTTGCTACGGGCCCCGCGCTGTCTTAATCCGGCCCTGCAGCGCAGTATTAACAAATCATTACCACACTGTACCGGAATGAAAGATTCTCGCATATTTCAACGCAATCGCAATGAAATGTCAATCACTTCGCACTTGACGTGTTTGTTTTGCTTGAGGTTCTTTTCGATTCATTCAGTATTTTTTTTTTTTTTTTTTTAAGCAAAGAATGAGGTTATAACATATTTTAATTTAAATTTAGGTCGTAAAGATTTTGTATAATAAATATAATAATTTCATGTTATCTCAAAGTTCTAGTCAGAGTTTCTTATTAGGAAACTCGCAGTGCACCTATATCGTAGTCACCTAACTTCGAAAGGAGACCTACAGATTAACGTGAAATTCGAACACGGAGCGTCCTAGAATCCTCGTATTAACAGATAAAAGCATTGCCAGAGGTAAATGTCAATTTTTAGGCCCAAAAATTACAGTCGAGTCCGGGATTTGAACCGGGAAAGTAGGTATACTAAGGCGGAGCTGGCGTGGTTTTCCCCCTGACGTCATAGAGGTGGGGTGGGGACCTCCCTCCCCTCCCCGCCACGACTCCACGAGGCGGCAGCACCGTGCAGCGGTAACCTGAATCTATCTGAGTATTCTGTGGAGCTTAGTCGGGCGCACACCCCCGCAGGCGACAACGGTTGTTGCTATTCCCAGCGCGCGCGACACATGACGCGTCGGCGAGCAAAGGGTCCCGTTATACGCTATTCCTGGAGTGCGTAGTTTCATAGCGCAGCGCTATTTCCGGGTGTACTGTAATTCGGCGTGGGTGACGCGTCGGGTCCCGATAGGCACTGTACACGTCTTTCAAGAATATTTTCGTTTGAACATAGCAGA